>JAKSZT010052319.1:4145876-4191888 GCA_026826555.1 Tolypeutes matacus | reverse complement strand
AAATAGGACTTTTTGATGAGTTACTTCAGATAGGGTATGGCCCAGGCTGGGTTTTAATCCTATTACTAAAGGCTTTATAGGGAAGGTCATTGAGAGGAAAAAGCCACGGAAGGAACAGCCAGAAGCTGAAAGTCAGTGGAACCTGGGAAAGAAGGGAGAGGCCAGGAGACACTGCCATGTGCATTGCCATGTGATATAGAAACTAAAGACCAAGGATCATCAGTAGCCAGCCCCAGAACACCAGTCTTTTGAAGAAAGCATTGCTTTGATGATACCTTGATTTGGACTTCTCCCAGTCTCAAAACTGTGAGCCAATAAATCCCCACTGTATTGCAACCCATTGCAGGATATTTGCTTAGCAGTGAGGAAACTAAAACAGAGGGCATAGGCAAAAGATGGAAACCAGTTAAGAGAGAACTCAAGTGACTCAAACAAGAATTGATGGTTGCTTGGACCAGAGTGTTAGTAGCAGTGGTGAGAAATGGTCAGATTACTTTTCTGTTTTAAAGGTAGCATTAACAAGATTTGCTGAGTGATTAGGTGTGGGAACGTGAGGAATGATGTCATTAATTGAGACAGGGACTGTAGAGTTTTGGGGAGGATATCAAGAGCATGGTTCTTGAACAGGTTAATTTGAGATGCTAATTAGACATCCAAGTGGAGATGTGAAGGAAGTAGTTGGATATATAAGTCTGGAGTTTGCATGATTGTTTTGAGCAGGACAAATGAATTTTGGAGTTATTAAAATATGATGGCATTTATAGCCATAAGATTAGATGCAATTACCAAGGAATGAGCATAGCTAGAAAAGAGGTCCATGCACTGAGCTCTGGGCACCCTGTCATATATTTAGCTGCTTACTATACTTTTGTACCTGGGTGTACAAAGGCATCTCAAACCAAACATATCCCAAGTTCAATTGACCTCTTCTCTTTTATTCTCCACGTCTATATATAGAACCATTTTGATAGAAAAATGGGATGAAAATTCAAAGCAAAGTGTAAGCTGTTAAACAGGTTTAAGTCCTATATGATTACTAAAGTCTGGCAGCAAATTTAGCTTTGAGCTTCCTGGCAGCCAAAGAATGAATACCACGTATCAATTCTCAGAAGCATTGTTGTCATTATTGCTTCTTTCTTTTACTTTCCAATAGTAAGTCACTAGCTTTTCCAAAGATCTTCTCCCACTCATTTCTGCTTCTGTGAGAATACATTACTGTGGCTTTCTTCCATCTGTCTAACCACATTGCTTATTAGATAAAAATAGGCTTTTAGGTTTAGATCTTACACATTATAATATAGTGTACTAAGTACTTTCCAAGTGGTTCAGTATGAAAATACACACACATACACATGCCTTCTCACACACATACAATTTGGTGCCTCTCAATGCCAAGATCTGTTATTCAATTATTTACATGTCTATGTTGAGGAAAATATGGTTGTTCTCCAAAGAGTATATATTTACTGTTCTATAATAGTCTTTATTTTAAAAAGATTCAGGTGATATTTCTTGCCCTTTCTTTTTGTCTAGTTAACCTATTATTTGGCAACAACTTCTTGTTCTTCAGAACTCTCAACTGTTACCTCCTCTAGCATGCCTTCCCTAATGTCTGACTATGTTCATGTAGCAAACTGTTTTTATACTGATTATCACATTTTTACTGTAAATACTTATTCGTCTGTCTCCATCACTAGATGGAAAGTGTTTTGGGAGCAGGCAATCTGTCTTTTTAATCTCTGATGCCCGGCAACTAGCATAGTGACTAGTACATAGTAATCAATTGGTAAATACATGGTGAAAGAATGAATGCCCCTTGCAAATGAATGTCTTGTTTACCACACAGATGAATTTAGGTTCTCTGATGGTTGTGTGGATCTGTATAACCTCATTGCATCAACTTTAATCCTAAATCATTCCCCAGGTTTTAGGGTCACCCCACGTATACTTATATCTGAAACTTTTGCTTGGCTCTGAGGAAGAGTGACATTTTTGTTATTTTTATAGCCAACTTATGTCTGGTTTTGTGCTAATGGAAGATATTTTAGGGATTGCACTTAGATCAGAATAGTTTGAT
This sequence comes from Tolypeutes matacus, assembly GCA_026826555.1. Lineage (NCBI taxonomy): Eukaryota > Metazoa > Chordata > Mammalia > Cingulata > Chlamyphoridae > Tolypeutes > Tolypeutes matacus. Next base: position 4,189,811 of record JAKSZT010052319.1, on the reverse strand, counting down.
AAACCATATTCTCTATCACTCTACAATTTGATTGCCTATTATGTGCCATATATAGTACCAGATACTGTACTTATCTCATTTAAGCTTCACAATTTATTATTTTACATGGGCATCAAATTTATTTTCTCAATGTCAAACAGAGTGGCCTGATCCCAGGGTTTACTGGTTCCCAGGATTTTTCTTTTATTGTGAAATGTTTCTTTGACATCTTAAACTTTGGATGGGAGTACAGGGGGTATAAACCTAAATACTGAATTGCCCTTAATAAACTCACTTTGGATCTTTTGACTACTAATTCAATTAAACCTTTGCAGTTATTTATTTCATACTAATTCTATGGGTAATGAAGTTAGTAAATTTGTTCCTTGCTGTGATAAGAACTATTTCTTTTATTTGTTCCTGTTTTGTGCATGAAAAGACAGGAAGGGCATTTTTGGGAAAAGTGTGAATAATCTTGTGGCTTTAAATACAATCTATAGGGAAACGGATGTGGCTCAAGAGGTTCGGCGTCCGTCTACCATATGGAGAGACCGGGGTTCGATCCCCAGTACCTCCCGGTAAAAAAAAAAAAAAAAATAAAATAAATAAATACAATCTATAGGCTGGTGATTCCTAAATTTAAATCTCCAGCCTGGGCCTTCCGTCTGAACTCCTGGCCTATATATCAATTCCCCACGTGATGTTTCCACCTCGATGCCTAGTAGGAGCTCAAATTAAGCATATACCCCAAATTGAGCTTCTGGTTTCCTTCTATCACCACCTGCTCCCTGCCTCCAACCTCTTCTCACATTCTCTCTTATCCTGGTTGATGGCAGCTCCGTTCTTCCAGTTGCATAAAGCAAAAATGTGAGTGTTATTCTTGGCTTTGCTCCCTCACACCTTGTTTTCAATTGGTCTTTTTTTTTTTTTTTTTCCAATTGGTCTTTAAATCCTGTTAATACTACCTTCAAAGTTAATAAAGAATTCCACCATGTTTCACCATCATTCTGCCACTATTCTAATCTAAACTGCCATCATCTATTGTCTGGATTGTTGCAATAGCGCCTAACCTGTGTCTCTGCCCCTGCCATGAAGCAACTAGAGTGATTCAGTGAAAATATGTATCAGATCACATCACTGTACTCCAAACCTTCCAATGGTTTCTGAATCGATTCAGTGGAAAAAGCTAAAGTTTTTATTATGACCCGTAAGGCACTTCATGACCTTGCCTTGCCCTCTTATCTTATATCTTCTGCTGCTCTCTTTCTTCGTCTCCTCTAGCCATACTTACCTCCTTACTTTTCCTGGAATAAACCACACACATCCCCTCTCCTCAAAACCTTTCTGCTTGCTGGTATACTCTCCCCCCACATGTCTGTATAGCTAACAACCTCACTTGGTTCAGGTGTTTTCTCAAAAGTCATTGTCATCCTCCTTGCTTTGATTTTTTTTTCTTTTCTTTCTTTTAGCACTTATCACTGTCTAGCATGCAATATATTTTACTTATTTCATGTATTGTCAGCTTCTTCCACTAGAATGTAAATTCCATCAAGACAGGTGTTTTCTTTCTTCTTTTAGATTGCTATGTAGTAAAGGCCTCAATAAATCTTTTTTTTTCCCTCTATGCTTCCCCTGCTGGACATAGCTGCTATTTCTGTCTATTCTTGCACAATTTATTTATTTATTTATTAGGCAGTTTTACTGAGATATATTCACATACCATATCTATCCGAAGTGTATCATCGATGGCTTTTAGTATAGTCACAAGGTTGTGCATTCATCACCACAAAAAATTTTAGAACAACTTCATTACTCCTAAAAGAAAAACTGCAGGCCCCTTAGCAGTCCTTCCCCAGCCCTACATAACTACTAATCTAATTTCATCTTTATAAATTGATTTATATTTACATTTTATATAAATGGAATCATACAATATGTAGTACTTTGTGTCTGGTTTCTCTCACTTGGCATAATGTTTTTTTCATACATTTGTTCAGTTTCGAAGAAAAACGGTCTTATATATGCAATTTTACCTATATTCATATTTCAATAAATCTTTTTTTTTTTTTTTTTTTTTAATCAAAGCTAAAGGTTTATTGAAAGAGAACCTGTTTGAGCAGGGAAAACTCAAACCGGGGGAGATGGAGTGAGAATCTCAACAGCCGTCTTGTCATAAAGATTATAAAGGCACTTAGGGGATTTTTAAGTGGTTAAGTTACATGATTGGTTGACCTTTAAGTTTCTTACTGAATAGGAGGGTCTTATACAACAGAGAAAGAGGTACATTGGTTAGCATGGTATATCTATCCATCCTGATGGGCTAGCTCTACTGGACCGAAACTGTCTTATTTTTAAGTGTCTAAGTATTGCTCAAACTGTGATTTTGTCAGGTGACCAAAGTACCTGCTCCTGTGATAACTGCTTTGTCTTCTGGAAAGTGCCTGTTGTTTCTCAGAAAGGGGTCACTCCTGGCAATGCCCAGTACATGTTGCCATTTTATTTTAATTCACAATGACCTCATTGGAAACATGACCAAAACTTTCTGGTCACCACCATTGATGTCCTTTCTTCTGGGGTGGTTGTAGTAGACTCGGCCAGCTATTTTATTCCTTTTGCTTTTCGTGTTTGTTTTCTTTTCTTCATTGCAGTGAGGTTTGTTGTGTGGCTGTTTAATTACATTTAAGACCCTTGAAGTGGGGTTGTTTACCCAGTTGAGTGTATTATGGTCACAACCCACTCTGAGTCAGGGTGTCTATTATTCCTATTCTTATTTAGTCTTCGTCCACTGGATTCAGTCCCATTTCTAACTCATTTTCCTTTTGCTGCATCATCTTAAGCAACCATCTCTCTTAATGGTGGCAAGGAATTTGAACAGAGTCTTGAAACAGTTTGTACAATAAGAAGTAAAAACATATAGGCTGATAATTAATATTAAAAGAATAAATCCAAAGCATACTGTTTGTTCCCATATTGCACTAAACCAAGAGCCTCAGTCAGGAAATTGGTCTTTCCATTGCAATGTTTGAGCCCGACTGATAAACGTGAAACATCTTAACTTGGTCCTTTAAAAATCTTTAGAGTATTTATTACTATGCTAAACTAATTAATATAAAAGCAACATTATTCATGTATCAGGGGGCAGGTACATAATTTTTAGTGACATCAAGTCAGGACAGTGGGAGGAAAAGCTTTGTTCTGTAACCTTAGCTGTATTAACTATTCATTCTGGGTCATCTGTTCCTAGAGAAGATATGATGTTATACATGATGGAGCAGAATCCTTCAAACCAGGTACTAGGCCAATTTTTGCAGGAGGGTTTTGTAAACATTGACTCCATAAAGTCAACCTAAGTTCTTTAAAAATGTCTGGTCATATCTGATTAAATGAGCATCATTTTCAATTTTGAATTTCAGTCAAAGCTTTGGTTATACAAGCAGTGTCTCCAGCTATGTTCTGCTAACAAGGACAGATTCTTTTTTTCTTTAACAATGGGAATTTATTGGCTTATGGTTTTGAGGCTAGTCAATAAATCTTGACCGAATAACACTAATGTGTCGCAGAGAAACACTTTTAAACTCTTTTGTCCTTCCCTGTGGATTTGAAGTAATGGTATGGGAATGTACCCCTCCTTAATTTGAACCCTCAAATTTCTTGGTTTCCTGTTTCATGTCTGAAGGCTTGTCTCCAGAATCTTATTCAATTATTCCATTCCTCCATTGCCACTACATTCTGGGACACCTTTGAGTAAATGTTAAAACATTCAGACAAATGCCTAAATTGGCCATTCTGGCAGCTGAATTATCATTCATAAACTCACCTGATATTAATTTTTTTGAGGCAAGAACATCTCAAAACAACTTTTTTCTTAGAGGAGTTTACCCACACTAAAGATTATAGAACCATCACTCAATGGCGACAAATATTATTAAACAATTAATGAAGCATGAATACATGAATGAAATGGATATTCATCTTTTTATTGCTTTTGTGTGCTATGAGCTCATGGGTCCTGGACACAGGGATTATTTATTTATTTATTTATTTTTTTGATTTTGATATTTAGTTTTAATTGATATGAATAACTTTTCAAAATCAAGAGACACCCCTATTTTCTTATTTCTAATCAACAGAATTTAACAATGTGGTATGTTAAGAATGTACCAGGTCAAAATTTTATTAACTTATGTTATGTGTAGGAAATGAGTAGCTTGGAAACACTCAACTCAATGTTTCTCTTTTCAGTATCAATTCATATTATCATAATCTGTTTGGGAACAAATTCTGTATGTTTTTCACTTACTGTCAGTGTTTCCAAATACATTGCAATCTCCCAACATTTTTAGGGTTGTCACAAAACTAGCATTTAAATATTTGTATTTCTGGAAGTATACTTTCTTTTTTTTTCCATTTTTTTTTTAACTTTATTTTGTACATTTAATAATTGAAAACATAAGCAATTAAAAACTAAAAAGTAAACACAGATGAATAAATATATACATTTCTCAATTAAGTGTAATGGATACATGTAAATTTTTTTGTTGTTGTTTTGTTTTTTGTTTGTTTTTTTGTTTTTTTGTGTGTGAATCAAACAATATATTACACAATATATTTGGTTCATAGTAATGCATTCATACAGTATTTGTCCTTTTGTGCCTGGCTTGCTTCACTCAACATAATGTCCTCCAGGTTCATCCATGCTGCCATATGCTTTATGACTTCATTTCTTCTTACAGCTGCATAATATTCCATCGTGTGAATAGACCACAGTTTGTTTATCCATTCATCTGTTGATGGACACCTGGGTTGTTTCCAACTTTTGGCAATGGTGAATAATGTGGCTATGAACATCGGTGTGCAGATGTCTGTTCGTGTCACTGCTCTCAGTTCTTCTGGGTATATACCCAGTAGTGGTATTGCAGGGTCACATGGCAAGTCTATATTCATCTTCTTTAGGAACTGCCAAACAGTCCTCCATAGTGGTTGTACCATCCTGCATTTACAGGGATTATTTTATTCCTCTTTGATCCTAGCATCTAATAACCTGACCCCTAAAATACATTCATTGTTTGATGCATGAATTACCAAGGGCTTTTTTTTTTTTTTAAGTTCATAATGCCTTTTAGCCTTGGTTCTCCTATGCCTCTGCCGTTACTACTGTGTCAAACCCATTTGATGTGTCTCCCTGGATTTGCTTGGCCATAGTTTTGTTTGATGCTGCTATTACCATCCAGGAACATTACTGCATCCCATCAGCATCCTAACAGGTTGTAGAGGTAGAGAGGACGTTCCAGTTTTCACTGGAGGGAGGCTTTGTTGAGCTCTGCTGCTGCTGTTGTGGTAGCAGCAGCCAAGGGGATGTAATGCTATGCTTGCTCCAGGTCCCTCATGTTGCTTGTAGGCATGACAAGAATGCCTTGCCTAAGGCCTTGAATCCAAGCCTTTTTTTTCTTGGGATTTCATTGTTGCTGCAGAGGGGGTAGCCATTGCTGGGGAGCTGCAGGCTGCAAGTGGACAGTTGGGAGGGCTCCTGTCTCCCTCACTTGTTGGCTCACCTCCTGCATGGATAATGCCACTGCTGTTGAGGCATCAGGTGGCATGATTCAAAAGTGTGGAGGAGTTGTGTCTCTTGCAGTAACCTTTGACTTGTGGGAGCCAGGAGATGAGAGGGAGCTCCATTGTTCTTTCTTCCCCCACAACTGTTCTAAGACACAGTGGTTTTCTAAATCCTCTCTGGAGATATCTGGAGAAACTGAAGAGCCAGCCGTCTTTGCTGCAAAGCTGTGGCCAGCTCAGTAGTTCATTCCTTTGTTTTTTTTTTTTTTTTTTTTTTTGTCCTCCTTCCCTTATTTCCCCTTTCTCCTCAGCTTGCTTCCCTGGGATGGTACTCTCTAATGACCTGTTGTTTTATAAGCCTTTGCCTCAGGCTCTGTTTTTTAGGGAAACTGGGTTAAAATATTACTACTGACTGTTCCCTTAGGCCCTGTAAAGCTTTTTATGTGCTTATGTTTGTAGTAAGCTCTTATACATTTTTCTTTTGTCCTTCCCCCTCTGCCCCCACTTGCCTCTTTTTTCCAACTTGAAGCTCAGTAGGAACAAAACTTTTATCTTTAATACCCTTAAGAACTTAGATAATAGCTAACTATGTACCAGGGAACTTTACAATCATTATTACATCACAACTACCATATATTGAAGTACTATCATTATCCCCTTTTTTACAGAAAGGGAAACTGAGGTTAAGATGTTTTGTAACTTGGCCCAAAAACACAATTAGTAAATGGCCGTGGAAACTCCAGAATCCTGTTCTCTTACAGACATCACCTCTCAAGTAAGCACACAACAAGCACCTGAGTTTCCTGGTGCTTTCCAGGGGCTCCTCTCCTTATGAAGAGCATAAGGGTCAAATGGCTACTTATGTCATTTTTTTAATACTTTCATACTTAGCAAGATGGGATTTAGCTTGTAGTCTTTGGATAGATTTTCCGTAAAAGGAGAGGGCAGCCCTTTGAAACTTTTAAAAAAATCAGGCCTACTTTTCTCCTTCACGCTGATGTAGGTTCTGTGGACATCTTTTTCTAAACTAGATGTCTCCTTTTGTATACTTTGAAATTGATGGTAGGTAATTCCCTCCTAGATAATCTTTGCAGGTATTGCAAGAAACCCTTAGCAACTTGATGCCTCACACTCCACAATGTTAGGAACATTTGATTTGTGTGAACCTCAGGAAATGTATTTTGCCTGAAATGTGTATGTTACTATCCTAAGCTTTATTCCTAGAACAAATATCTTGGTCTTAAGTGAATCAAGATTAGGTTAGTAGGCATCTGATTTAGAAGCTTAGTTTCTTGCATCATACTCAGAAGTTTTTCCATTTCATCGATCACTTCTGTCTCTTGCTGTCAAGTGCACAGGCATATCATGTTTTACATGTTGCACAATTTGCCTTTCATCTTCAGAATTGTCCTAGGAAACCATAACAAAGTACCACAAACTAGGTGGCTTGAAACAACAAATTTATTCTCTCACAGTTCTGGAGGTTATAAGTCTGAAATCAAGGTGTTGGCAGGCCTGTACTTCCTCTGAAAGCTCTAAGAAAGAATCCTTCCTTGTGGCTTCCTAACATCTGGTGGTTGCCTGCAATCCTTGACATTTCTTGGTTTGTAGATGCATCACTCCAGTTTATGGCTTCGTCTTCCCTTCTGTGTGTCTGTGTCTGAATCTCCCTCACCTTATAAGGCTATCAGTCATTAGATTTAGGGTCCACCCTAATCTAGTATGACCTCATTTTAACTTGATTACATCTGCAAAGACCTTATTTCCAAATAAGGTCACATTCATAGACACTGGGAGTTAGTTCTTGAACATATATTTCTGGAGATTACAGTTCAGCGTAACACACTACCCAGGTATTCATCTTTGTGCAAATGAAAGTTGTCATTTTCTCATCACTTTCAAATATTATGAATATCTCTACTTTCATCTCCATTATAACCTACTCCTCTTTTTCACAGGATCTGTCAACACTCTTACTGCTGCAGCACTTATCACATATTATGTAATCAATAATATTCATGTAATGCCTCAAATTAGCCAGCAAAAGAGCGAACATATCCCATTTAATCATAGAAATGTTTCCCCAAGCCTGCTCATTCTGTTGGCTTTGGTAGGCAAAGTTGACTTTTGCTCTCCTGGGGGCTTTAAAAACATGTTACAAAGCTAAAACATTTTAAGGCGCTTTTGATATCCTAACCTGGGTTCTGCACGCTTTTTAAGAAACTTCTAATCCCAGATAATGACGACATGAGGTTTTCCACCTTCACTAGACTAGTTTAAGAGTATCTCATGCTTTATTGGCTTTAGGCAGAAAAGGGTCTTGTTAATGAGTTACTACTTCCACTTTTTCTTTCTTCGTGCTTTAAATCATTCAACATCCATTTGAGAACCTACAACATGCCTGTGGCTCTCTGCTCGAATCCTGGCCACATCACATGGTGCCTGTATTACTCTGGAGACTTTCTCAGTTTCGGGGCCTCAATTCTCTTGCAAGCTTGAGTGGGAGTTAACGAGAAAACATAATGTGGCTGGTACACAACAGGCCGCCACCCGCCCCCACTCCCACCACCACCAAGGCAGCTCTTTGTATTTCTCCGACGGACTTAAGCATATGAATAAAGGAAGCAGGCTGGACGACGACGCACGGTTAGCCCTCGATATTCCACGGTCGTGGAGTCAACGCCCAGAAATTCTACTTAAAGCCCGCCCTCTGAGCCCAAGATTGGCGGGAGAACCTCCTTGGGCGGGGGAGACGCAGGAGGAAGCTCCTCCCGGACCGGAATTCCCCACTCCTCCTCCTCCTCAGCTTCGTCTCCACAACAACCGCGGCTCCCCACGAACGACCCATCGCGCCCGCCCACGCGGTGACGTCATCGCGCGGCGGCCGGTCGCCGGGACGCACGGCCCACAGAACGGGAGCCGGAAGCTGGGCTCGCAGCGGCTCGCAGCGACGGGGGAACCGCGGGAGCCTGAGAGGTCGCGCACCTGAGGAAAGCGGGCGGAGGCAATGGGCATGCGCAGCTCGGCTGGGTGGCGCTGGCCCCCTGCCCCGCGAGCTGGAAGAGTTCCGGTTTTCTGAGTTGCCGCGGGTAGCGCGTCTTGGGCTGTGCTGCCTGCGGGGGAAGGCGAAGGAGGAGATGGGTGGGGAGCCCGCCTTTGTGAAGGGCGGATTTGGCTCTGGGATGGGGAGGGGCCGAGTAGATGAATCCAGCTGTGCGTCTATGCAGGGCGCGTCCCACGGAGTTTGGGGTTTATTTGCCGAAAGGTGAAATCAAACAGCATCGGTGCGCTTATCTGGAGCCAAGAACACGCTCAGAATACACGCCCAGATCCTGGGGACATGCTCCCCGGGGGCTGATACGTTCACCTGGATGGCAAGCACAGTGCAAGGACTTTACACGTTATTTTACTCACTCGCCGCCAGCAACAACCCACTGGGGGCGGGCATTGTTACACGGTCCTTAATTTACATGTGGGGAAACTGAGGACAAATTAATTTGCCCTCAGGTCACACAGCTGAAAAGTGGCAGTTGCCAATTTCCAACACGTCTGATTCCAAAGCTCAGCGCTGCCCATAAGATGCTTGAAGTTGTGAATAAATGAAAATTAGATAGTCAAGACATTGTGTAAATAAATCGCGGAGTTTGAATGTTAAGCGTTACAGACTGTACTGTGCAAGTCGGATAGGCGTCAAAGGGGGCTCTGTAGATTTTGAATGGAATTTGGCAAGAGGAAAGAACCAAAGAGCTTTCGAGTCTAGCAGGAAAGGGAAAACAAGATTTGAAGGAGGAACCGGAAACCTGAGAAGAAAGGGAGGCTGACTGCCTCAACTGGAGCCTTGTGTTTATATTTGGTTTGCAAATAGAACCATCTGTAATTCAAGGGATGGACGTATCCTCCCAAGCAATGGACTTTCTCTTTTCTGCACTTAGGTTTATGCTATGCACAGTGACACTGTTCCTCTGGTTCAGCAAGAAGATGCATTTCTGCGACTGAGTCAGGAACTTAGGTACAGGAGACAAAAATATGATATATAGGATTTATTCCTTGATCCTGAGAGAAATAAACACTTAATTCCGTTCTGTGCTAGCACCTTCTCTCTGTCTTTAAAAGAAGAAAAGAATTGTCATCTTAGTTTAAATGAGCTGTGTCCCAATGATTTGTTAGTTTTTTCGTGGTTTTATACTGATGTTATTGCTATAACACAGCTTGCATCACTGAATTTTCCAGTGATTAACTACTGCTTTATATTAGTTGTATTAGTTGTTTAATGGTTGTAAATTTTATCTCCTAAGCAAGATTGTAAGATTGCCCAGGCAGAGACTGTATTCTCTATCTCATTTCCTTGAGTGTTGACTTAATTAACTTTTTCAAGTGTCATTCACTGCTGTGTCCAGCATCCTGCCTGGAACATTATATGCACTCCTTGAGTACTGAATGAATGAAATGATGCCTTCTGGAAAGCAGGAAACATGCCAGTTACCTGGTCTCCTAGCAGAATTATCTCCTTGTGGTGGGCATGCAGCAAATGTGTTTTGAATGCTGTGCCTTTCAGAAGGGAAAATTTAATCTCCTTGTTGCCTTCCAAGAATTGCCACCTAAACACCATGTCCCCAAAAAGTCTGTCAAGAAATAATTGTTGATTGATTGATTAGCCTCAAAGAAATTCTTCACTCTTTTCTGAAGTGGGCATCTGCACTTCCACAATGAATGATAGTCATGGTTTCCTTGGTCAGGCTAAGAAATTGTTTAGGAGATTTTGTAAGTTGAGTATCTTCTTGATAAAACAAATAAGCAAACAAACCAATAAAAAACAACCCCAAACCAATAACAAAAACCCAAACAGGATCATCGTGCTTAAGAACCCTAGCTACAAATCTTTTTTAAAAATTGCATGACCCTGGGAGAGAGAATGCTGCTGCTGTGTATGTATTTGCATGTTGTTGGTTCGTGTGTGCGTGCTTACTGTATTTTAAATTTATAGAGACTTTACATTCAGCATCTCCTTTCAAGGGAGGTGGACTGAAAAATGTGTTGGTAATTAGTTTGAATGAGAAAGATCTCAGCTATTTTTTTTCAGCAAACCAATCAGTCCTGGCCTGTGAAGGCTCTACAATAGAAAACTAGATTTGGGTGCATAAGAACTGTGCTTCGATGTAGGTGAAATCAAGTCAAGTCTGACCTACTGTTCTTTGGTCGGCTTGTTCACTTCACAGCTAAGATTCCCTGTGTGTGGATATGTGGGTGGAGGGAAATGATGCGGTCAAGTTATGCTTGAAGATAGGAGAATCAGAAACTTGAGCAAATCCTTCCCAATTTACATCCAGAGGCTGCCAAATCTGCCCCACTTCCATTTATTAGCTTTGACACCTTGGGGGCAAGTTACTTAACATTTCTGGATTTCACTTTCCTCATTTCTAAAATAGAGATGATAAAGACGATGCCACCTAACTTTTAGAGTCACAACGTGTAAATGTGTAAGACGCTTAAAACGGTGCCTGCACCTAGCAGGCGGTTTATTGTTTGACAAGTAAATGAAACGCTCTGTTATACTAACGTCTACTTCCACCCAGCTAACCACTTACAGGTCTCACCTATATGGAAATTCTGGAGACGCCTCTATTTCAGAATACAAAGTTTTCCTGACTCATGCAATTATCTTTGCTGCCGTCTACACGACTATAATTCGCCCAAATTATTTGTCCTCTTCTTCCAGACCCCTGACTCCCCTAATCCTGGTGGGGGCGGGGACGAGGGAGGGGAACAGTTTCTCCTTCTTCCCCGCCCACTACCTTTCTGGCTCTGCTAATGCCCCCAAGACAGTTCTCCGCGGCATCCCACCTCATCTGGGGACGCCCCTGGGGCGGAGCTGGAGCGCCGCGCACGCGCATTGCAGCAGCCCCGCGCCTGCGCTGTGGAGGGACTGAGGGAAGCGGGGGATTGGTATGCGGCGAGTGTGTGAAGGGAGGGAGGCGTCCGCGCGGAGCGTGGTACTACGGCGAGCGCGGGCCGGAGGGGGCGGGGGGATGCGCCGCGGCGGCGGTGGCGCGGGCGCTGAAGCTGGTGTCAGGAGGCACCAGAGCAGCGGCTCCGGGTCTCGCCGCGGCCACAGCGCGGGTGTCGCGCGCGGCCTGAAGACGCCGTTCTTTTCTGCCCCCACCTTTTAAATTTTATTGTTTTGAATACCGGAACCAATGAACGCAGCCGGGACCCGATCTCCGGAGGCCGCCGGGGCCGAGGGAACTGGGCTGGCGCCCGGCGGGAGCCCGCGTCCGAGGTGGCGGGGGCGGCCCGGGGAGTCGCCGGCGGTGGCGCCTGGCGGAGCGGAAGAGTGGCGGGCGGCCGAGACGCCGCCGCGCTTTGCCCCCGCTCCTCCTCCGCGCTCTCATCCCGCCGCGACTGCCGGCCCAGCCTCGGGCAGGTTGCCGCGGCGGCGCTGGACTGCGCTGCTGGTGCTCGGGCTGCTGGTGGCCGGAGCGGCGGACGGATGCGAGTTGGTACCGAGGCACCTCCGCGGGCGGCGGGCGGCCGGCTCTGCCACGGCAGCCGCCTCCTCTCCCGCGGCGGCGGCGGGCGACAGCCCGGCGCTCATGACAGGTGAGGGCTCGGGAGTGGCGGGCGGCGGTCGGGGCTCGGCCGGTAGCAGCGGCAACCCCGACCCGGGGAGGGGCCCGCGGCCACGGCCGGTGCGCGATGCCGAGCCGGGCGCCCGGATGCCGGCGCCGTGGCCGCGCTCCGCTGCGGTCCTCTACCCACTGGGCGCCTTGCCTTTTTAGCCCGACACCCAGCCCTGGATCGAGCCTCTCCACAGCTCTGGCTTCCCCGCCCTTCTTTCGGGCTCCCTGGTGTTCTAAGCTGAGCAATGCGGTGGTTTCTCTTCCGTGCTGCAGAAGATCCTGCAGGATACTGGGCTGATGATTTTTTTTTTTTTTTTTTTTTTGGAAGCTGCTAGTAAAAGTCAGCAGCGGCAATGCGGTATTGAGTCCCTCTGGTGCTGCTCTTGTAAAGGCAGCTGGCAGCGAGTCTCACCGGTTCAAAACCCTGCTGAGCACAACATCCCAGGGGAGGCTGCTAAAGAGGATTCTTTGAGAGCCAGGATACCTAGTGGTATTAGTGGTTCCGTAATAGTATGCGGAAGCCTTTTAAGTCAAATGTGTATTTTTTGAGGGTTAGAGGAAGGCCATTTTAAATGATGGAAAGTATTTGCTTGGTGGGTGCATCAGTGGGTGATAAAGGGTGCAGAATAATCATCAGGTAACCCTAAATACATCTAAAATTTAACACGTGCAGGATACTCGGGGCTTGTGCAGGTCCTTTTTAATATGGAGCGTTCTCGAAATTATTGAAAACTTGCAAACATGTTTGACGTTAAGTGAAAAATTGTATCGTTTTAAAGCCTTTAGTGTCCTGTACAGCTGATACCTTGTGGTTTAAGTTAATACTGTAAGGATCCTAAATAAGTACTTTTGGAAAAGTTGTGGAGCTAAAGTAATGTTTTTCATATTGCTTCATTTATTTATTCTTAAAGCAGATCTGTAGGTTCTCTACAATAATTACAAGATTTTAAAAAGGAAAAAGTAAAGCGGAAACAAGATGACCTTTTGTAAATTAATTTAAGCAAAATGATAGTCCAACAGGCGTCTGAAAGTTACTAACAGCTGCTTGGAGGAGTGCTCAAGCGATATTCTTCAGAGCAAAGCAGATAATCTCTGGGTTCTATGATAGGATGTTTACTTTTCTAGAAAGGAGGAAGAAGGTGGTTGGTAAACTTTGTCATACGCTTTGGAAGTTGTAATGTATAGTACATAATGGACAGAATATTTAACTTGCTTTACCTTGAAACATCTCAAGCCCTTTTAAAGGCTTAATAGGGAAAGCCGTTGGAAATAGAAACATCCAGCCTCTCACTAGCACTGTGTGATTTGGATAAAATACTACGGAATGATCAGTATTAGGAACATAGTATGGTTTCAGTGAGAAAATAGGTTGGATAGTCTCATGCTTGAATAGTCTTTATTCTCCTAAGTGAGAAATAAAAATGTGGTGAAGAATAGTTTATTTTCAGGAAAGGTGCTAGATAAGACTGTAATTTGAAAGTTTGATGCTTGATTCAGGAAGGGAGGGAGCGGAAACATTTGGGTTTTTGGAAGTTATAAGAGGTAGCTTTTGGTTTCTTGAACAGAAACGTTTGATTAATATATAATCGGCTAATGCTTTATCAAAATGTAATTGGTACAAGGGCATGCAATTCAGGAAATTTAGTATTTATTCACCATTAATAGTATTTTGTATGCTATGTAGATCAAATTAAGAAAATTCAGATAGAATTCTATTTTAATAAGCTGTATATTTTCCTTCCTTTTGAAGACTTAAATTTCTCTGTAATGAATAATAGCATTGTGAAAAGAAAGGGTTATATTTTTAGGGGAAACATTTTGATCTATCATGCAAAAAGTTTGTATTGTAGTGTTGTAAGATAAGTTTACAGAAATACTATTAACCCTGGAATTTATTTCTTTCCCTTTTTAGAATTCTAATTTGTTTCAACATGTTAAAAATTTCTGCTTAAAGTTTAAAATAATAAATATACACAAATTTATTATGGTCATAAGTTGTGATCATTTTAATAAGGTTATATAAGTGTAGTTAATATCACTGGTATCTCAGAAAAAGTAATTTGAAAGTCCATGATAAAGTTAAAATGTTGAAAATTTCTTTGACCTTGTGGCCTCTATAGAGCTTCTTCTCATTCTTAAGATTGTTTGAATATGGCTTTCTTTTTTGGTTTCCATTTGTAAATGTTGTGCTAAGCTCAGAACATAATTTGTAACTGCTCTTGTACACTTCAGGAAGTAAAACCTTAGACTGAGTTTTAAAAAACACTGTGTTGTCAGATTTTAGCTAGCATTAAAAGATAGAAAAAGATGAAATAGAACATCTTTCTTCATTAAGAGAACAAATTTCATTAAATTTTGAAAGTTAAAAATTCTTGAAAGGATTCTGAGAGAACTCCGGATTAGAGTTGTTTGACTATGACTATTCTTATTAGCTCTGTAGAGAGACAAGCAAAATCTCTTCAGCTTCTCTTTTTCCCTCTAGGTTGCTATTTTTAATAGTTACCTCTATATAAACTTCATAAGAGTTTTCCTTTTACTAATAAAATGTAGGAAAAAAATTTTTTTTCTAGTAAAGCTTGCCCCTCAAGGGTTTTACTCTAGGGATTTTAAGAGTATTTTAAGAATAAATTGCTTTTATTCGTGTGCTTAATTTTGAACAAGCAAGTGTTTTTATGGAGCGTCTATGACAAACCATCAGAATGAACAGACCCATTGTCATAGTGAATATTGGATTATATTTCATTTTCCTTTTTTGTATTACCTTTTTCAGAATTCCTCATGCAAATGTTTTTGGTAAGATGGAACAAAATATATAATGCTGTGTATTAAAGTATTTTAAACTATATATGTATATATTTTAACACTCTTACTGTGAAAGTGATTGAAATTAATATCAAGTTAGGTATTGGTGACTGAGAGCTTGCTGATTATATTCTAAAGTAGTGCTTTAATAATTCAAGACATTACTTTCCTTTTCTTTTTCTTTTTTTGCCAACAGGTTTAGGATATATGACTTGACTCCAGTGGAGAGTGATCAGTCTTATCCAGATCTGGTCCCTGAGAAATAGTTTATGAAAGGGAGATTACAACTTATATTAATGCATATTAAATTGTTACTGGAACACAATTCTTTATTCTGGCAAAGTATGCAGAATAATTGAAACATTTAAAAATTCTTTTCTTTTAATATTTGTAGCTAATGGTTGCAGAGTTAAATATTTTTAACTTTGGAAATAATTGTTTCTGTCACTCTCTTTTTGTGAATTAAAGTAATATACTATGATGCCTACATAAAAGTTTTATCTAAACCATGATACCATTTCATGAATTTGGAATGTTATTAGAACATAAGATGTACATTTTAAAACATGACATTTGGAAGTATTAAAATGTCAATGGTAATTTAAAATAGTCTTAGTTTCAAAGTATAATAATACCATTTAGAACAGGGGTTCTTAACAAGGGGTCTATGGGCTTGTGTTGAAATTGGAAAGACCATTCTTGTGGGGATGTGTTGGTGTGGGTATGATATATTTATTAAATAATACACAGTTTAGTGTGGACTTAGTAAGGGGTCTGTGATTTTCACCTGACTGGCAGAGGGGTCCGTGGAGCAAAAAAGATTAAGAAACCCTGATTTAGAAGAACCACTTTGCCCAGTAGCATTAAAAACATCTTTGGGGTTTTCATTAATTCAGTTGAAAATATTTCAAAATAGCATGTTGGCACTGGGCAAATCTTAAATCTCTCACATTTATCTCACCTTGCATCTATAACATACACAGTAAATGTCATCTTTTAAAAAAAATTAGTAGTTGACAAGTGCAATACAGTATATATACATTGCACGGAGGAATATTTTACAGTGAATTTACACGTTAATGTTTACATTGTGGCAATAAACTTACAGTGTAGTTCACTGTAGCAGTTTGATATTATTGATGAATTCCAAAAGGATTATGTTTGTAAACTGGTCTTTTCCTCTGGGCTTATTAATGTATTAGATTCAGAGGTTTTACTTTTACTTAATTAAATTACAATTAGGGCTTTGATTGAGCCATGTCGGTAGGGCGTTGAGTCCCCGCCCCTTGGTGGGTGGGACTCACAGATAAAAGACATGGCAAAGGACAGAATTAGAGTTTTGATGTTGGAGTTTTTGAGCTGGAGCCCTAGGAAGTAAGCACACAAAGGAGCTTGGTCGTGAGGAAAGAGAAAAGGCCCCGGGAAGAGAAACAAGCTGTTTACCTGGTAGTCTACAGCTGGCGTTGTGGAACTAGCAGAGGCGCTGAGCCTGGAGAGAATCCCCAGGAAGAGAGGAACCCAGGAAACCTGAACTGTCATAGACGTTGGCAGCCATTTTCCTCCAACATGTGGCAGTAGACTTTGGTGAAAGAAGTAACTTATGCTTTATGGCCTGGTAACTGTAAGCTTCTACCCCAAATAAATACCCTTTATAAAAGCCAACAGATTTCTGGTATTTTGCATTGGCACTCCTTTTGGCAGACTATTACATTCTCATAGTACTAGAAACCTTTATTGCTCCTTTTGTGAAGTTGCTGTGTCTGAACTTAGCTTGTTTTCCAGAAGCCTTTTGATGGTTAGGTCTTCTGTTCTATCCTCTTTTTCCTCCTCTGTAGCTATCATCACCAATCCTTTTCCTTACCAGTCTTTGGCTATTATTGTAGTTGTATGGCTTTTGCTAACTATAGGATTAAAGACTCTGCTTGTATTCATTTTGGTCTTGCCTATTCTGAACATTAAGCATTAACAGTAATCTTATTGGTCTGGAAATATTGCATCCCTTGGTACTCTTTTTGGGAATACTATGGCAGAACTGATCAGTCTTCATTGGAAACCCCCCTGGCAAAGGAATAATTTGAAAGGCCAGTTGGAAGAGTGGCTTTAGGATCCAGCTTAATTTTTAGCAATAAAGAATTTCCACATAGGATGCTTTTTTGGCTGGTTAAATGCTAGTGTTTTTAGATTAATTTAGACTTCTCTTTAGAGTAACTATATCCAGTACTTTGTATATTGGCCTACTTGATAATGTTGAGATGTGGGATGCTTTCAAAATGATGCTTGAAGATCTGTATTTTATGTATATAGTAGCTAAAGTATAACTGGTAAAGGCAATGTTAAAATTAATAGCCTGTAATATGATTAGCAAGCCATTTTTGACATTTACTACAGTTTTAGCCTTACCTTATTAAGATCTGCCTAGGAGGTTACTTCTGAATTGATCAGGTTTTACCATCAGCCAAACAATTATTGAGCACATGCAGAATAAGAATATCACATCTTAGGAATTGGAAACTGCCCATTAGGAATTGGAAACTGCCCCCTTGGGAACTCAGACTAGTAAGGGTTGGGTAAAGATAGGTACCTTTATTAATGATTAATATGTATCATTGTGTTAAGTGCTTTATATACATCACTGTTTTTGATTCTGGTTAAACTAAACCCTGCTAGATAACTGCTTTTATTTTCATATGAGATGAGGAAACTGATGCAGGATGATCTTCAGTAACTTGCCCAAGGTCACGCCTAGTAGGTAGCAGAACCAGTATTTTTCTCCCTCTGAATCTTCTATTCTTAACTGGTATGTTGTCTACATCCTTATATATACAACTAAAGATAATCTGAGACAGACTGTGATTAGTACCATAGTGGAAGGCAAGATGTTGGGAAAAGGAAGAGGATGTTAGGGAATATTACTTGGAGGAGAGTGTAGGATTTGAGCTGAACCTTGATGTATAGATAGGAACTCATGTGGATATAAGTGAAAGGGGTTTTTAGGAGAAGGCATATGTGAGAAAAAGAGTAAGTTAATAGTTTTCTTCAGATTAAGCATGAGGTGTATGTAGAGTAGTGGGAAATGAAAGGGGAGGGAATGTTGAGGCCAAGTTGTTGAAGGCTTTAATATTCTTTAGTATTGACAGTAGTCCCCTATATATTGATATGTAAACACATCTAAAATTGGGGTGCTCAGTCCTGTCCTGGGGAATATTTATCCATATTCCCCAGGACAAATATGATATATTTTCTTGATATATCCATTTTACTAGATTATTTGGAAAACATTATTTAATTGATAGTAACTTAAAACATTTAAAAATATTAAACATGCACATGTTATGGAGAACATAAATTTTACTTATAATTTTCAAAGTAGAACAAAAGACTTAAAAAGGTATTTAGAGGGGGGCAGATGTGGCTCAAATGGTTGGGTGTCCATCTCCCATATGCAGGGACCTGGGTTCGATCCCTGGGTGCTCCCGGTAAAAAGAAAAAAAAGAAAAATATAGAAGGTGCGTGGTGGCCCCGCGCGGATGCACCGTCGAGCCACACAGCAAGATGATGACATAACAGGAAAGTGACACAAGGGAGAGCCAAGAAGAGACGCACCCGAAAAACCAGGAACTAAGGTGGCACAGGCGATAGGACACCTTTCTCCCACATCGGAGGTTGCGAGAGTCGAATCCCGGTAGGAGAAGGATGAGAAGAGAGGACAGGAAACAGACACAGAGAATTGCCCAGTGAATGGACCCAAAAATAGCAAAACCCGGGGAGGGGGGTTTAAAATGGATAAAAGTAAGTAAATAAATAAATCTTTAAAAAAGAAAGGTATTTAGAGTATTCAGTGTTTTATTTGTAGACTCTTGGAGTTCTTAACTCCAATCTCCTGTGATTAGGGGTTGAGTAACACTGGTTTTTGAACAGGAGAGTGACATGATCTCTGTTTGAGAAAGCTAGTTTTGGGTGAATAGAAGTGAGATAACAGAAGGAGGCCATTAGGAAGCTACATAGTAGTAGAGGGCTTGAGAGTTTAAATTGTGCACTGGCAATGAGAATGTTTAGAGGAAATTTTGTAAAATTTGTGTTATTCTTAAAGTAATCTGGCTACTTACAGGAAATATATAAGAAAAAAATTACCTTTTAATTTTAAATACTCAGAGTTTGTAGAATGACTATTTAAATTGGTACAAACCCTTGAATGCAAGGAGAAACACATTATTGTAGAATATCTTCTTTATTTCAGATGTTTATATAATTTAATAATATAAAAATAAACTATTCTTTTGTGTATGTTTGGATTTATGTGATGACTTTCAAGGTAGTTAACAGAAAAGTAGTTGGAAAAATTTGTCGTTTGTTTTATAAAACAAAACAAATATTTTGATAGCCAAAAGACAATATATTTGACATAAGATGTTTATGTAAGGCTTTCAGTATTCCATATTTAAAATGCATGTTTATTTTTTAACAAAGAATAACCGTTTCAGATTGAACTGATGTTAAAATAAATCGGAGGTGAACTTCACCGCCACCTGTAAATAACAATGTGTTATTATAATACTGGCATATTATTTGTTTCAAAATTAACTTCTGAATTTCATTCATGTGTGAATTTCGAGCTTGATCGCCTGTTGATGATGATTTCTAATGCCAAATCTAAATGGTTTGTTTTTCCCTTTCTAAATTTTATGTTAGTAGGTAAGCATGGGATATTTAATCCCTCTTGACTCTTTTCTAATCCTGTCTTCAGTAACTGTTCTCCTTGACTGGTTTCACAGTTGCTGATTTGAAGGGTGGTTCTCCCCTAAGTCTCTGTCCACAGTCCTGTGTTCCTCCAGTCTAGCTGAACATTTCCTCCTCAGAGAAGTTCATTACTAGGAAAGTTCTGAATTGGGGGTTGGGAACCCCAAGCTAGTGATTGATTTGACTTTGGCTTTATTTCATTTGGCCCTTGAGGTGATACTGCACAACCATCATGGCTGCAGCGCTGAGAGTAATTTCCTTTCTGCTAGGCTTCGTCAGCCATGTCCTCTGAAGTGAAACAGCTTTAGGACTAAGGCTAAAAGCAGTTGTAGAATGTTTAATAATGACTCTTCAGTGTTTTTCTGAAGATAGTGGTAACTTTTTTCTTCCATGTTCTAGGGCACCAGAAAGTAGGGCAAGAACAGTTTACTTGAACTAACATTTATTTTAGAACCCAAGTGTCTCTGTCTGTACTAGTGTTTCTTTTGCATCTGAATTTGTCTTTGGGCTCTGTGTAATCTAGTCTTTTTCCTCTAGTTGTTTTCACTTTCTTTCTCTACTTTTCTCTTTCATCTTCCTAAACTTGCCATTATATGGAAGTAAAACACTTTGAAAAGCATTTTACAGAATTAAGTGCTGAGCTTTTAATTTTAAAAATACTTGAAGTTGAATCTTATTTATTTGATCACAGTATTCTAAACTACCTCATCACAAACCCCTAGAGTATTGTAAATTCTCAATAAGTAAAACAGTTTTTTTTTTTAAACCCTCCTCAAAATCTTTATTTGCTACTCCATACACTGTATGTTTCACAGGTCTAGTTTTACTCTCATGTTTTCTTTCCTTTTCAAAAATATTTGATTTCACTAGATAATCATAACACTCTTTTTATTCTTATTCTCTAGCAATCAACCTAACTTTTCTATGAATGAAATTATGTGATCCCTCTCCCTGCCCCATTGACCCACTGTCTTAAACCATTGTGTTCTCCAGCTCTTCTTTCTACTTTGCCACATTTATATTCAGACTGTGTATATCCTTGATGCTTCTTTCTTCTGTATTTCTTGGGTACCAAATTTTTAAAAATCCACTTTAAATACGAAAAATACCTCTTGTTATTTTAGATTTTGCTGTTTTAAATATACCGTCTGATGTGCATCTAGTGTTTGACCCTCATTCTCTCGTAATGGGTCCTAAAAAGAACTACAGAAAGAAAAAAATGTGAAAATCAGTCTTTGATGAATGTACATATAGTTTTTTTTTTTTAAGGTTTATTTTATTCATTTATCCCCCCGCCCCCATTGTTTGCGGTTGCTCTCTGCTCTCTGTGTCCATTTGCTGTGTGCTCTGTGTCTGCTCGTCTTCCTTTAGGAGGCACCGGGAATCAAACCCAGGATCTCCCATGTGGAACAGAGGCGCTCAATCACCTGAGCCACTTCAGCTCCCTGATTTGTTGTGTCTCTCATTGTCTTTCCTTTTTGTGTCTCATTTGTTGTGTCAGCTCGCTGCGCCTGCCTGCCGTGCCAGCTTGCCTTCTTCAGGAGGCACTGGGAATCAAACCCGGGACCTCCCATGTGTTAGGCAGAAGCCCAATAGCTTGAGCCCCATCTGCTTCCTAAAGATTTATTTTATTATTTCTCCCCACCCCTTTGTTGGTTTTCACTTGCTCTGTCAGTTCGTCTTCCTTGTTTCTTTAGGAGGCACCGGGAGCTGAACCCAGGACCTCTGATGTGGGATGGAGGTGCCTGATTGCTTGAGCTACTTCTGCCCCCTATAGTTTTAAACATTATTAGTGACTATTTTGTCTGAGGCATAATGCTAGGAACTGGTGAGGCAAAGATGCTGAAATTAACCATTTTTATGCTTGTAGAGAAAATGTAAAATTGAAAATTGCCTGAGAATGTATTACATAATTTAAAAAATGTGTAAAGATATCATATTCATCTTTTTAAGGGCCTCTACTGTTGTGACCTTTCTAGTAGCTTTGCTGCATATACTAAAGTTTTCTATTAGAATATTTATTAGATGTTTCTTGTGATACATTTGCAATGTTAAAACCAAATTCCCCTTACCCCCTTTTTGGAAGAATAATTTATGTAAACTAATATCGGTTTTGGTCTACTCTTCTTTATTTCTTTTCTTCTGCATTAAAAAATAATAAACAAACAAAAACTTCAGTGGCTACTATGTGCCAGTCACCAAGTTAGGTGTTTGGAATTTCAAGTTCAATAAGATAGTGACATAGCCCTGTAATCTACTAGGAGATAAACCCACTTTTAAAGGGGATGATAAGGTGTGATGAGAGTGGAAGGGTATTAGGGTATGTGCTGTATTTTACAGGATTACAAAGATGGAGTTCTTAACTTTGATAAGGAAAGATGGGTTATTATTGAGTTTTTCCACAGTAATTTGCTGAAAATGCCTAAGGGTTTGTCAGATAAGAAAGGGCATAGTGAAAAGACCCATAGATGTGAGAGGAGAAAGCTGAGTTTCTGGGATGATATTTATTGTTGACATTGGCATTTGAGAATGATAGATGGAGGTTGTGAATTACATATACACAGCATGGCATCTGAACTATGGTAAGCTTGCTTGCACAGTGACTGATTGGGCCCCAGCACACCAAAATCCATCTTTGCATGCCAGATTCAAATATATGCCAGGCGTTTTGTATGCTTTGTCTTATTTAATCCATAAAAATTCCTTTTGATGATACTGTCATTCCATAATAAGTTTCCCCACAAAATGGAAATACAGAATTCCTCTCAAAATATTTTATACTTTAAAAATCCTCTAGTGCCAAGGATCTTTATGATGAATCATAGAGTGAATGGAGTTGAGCCAGGAAATAAGGCTGATGAAGTAGCAGAATTAAACATTCTGAATAATGTTAAATTCTAGATACTTTATTGTCCAATGACCTCTTGAGTTCCTTCTTCATTTATCTTTGACAGATAGCCAGTTCTTCATTTTAAAAACATTTTTGCTATGAAATATTCTAAAATATTAAAATATGCTCCTTTAAAAATATTGTTTCTGAGGCCCCAATAATATGTTTTAGTTAAGCTTTTTTAAAAGAAAAAAGTTAGTATTCCCAATAAGTGGGTAATTCCTATTTGTGTTTTTCCCCTGTGAGTATTCCTTAAAGATGGGATGTGATTTTTTTTTTTTTTTTTTTAAAGGTACGAGGGCTGGGGATTGAACCCAGAACCTTGTTTGTGGGATGCCAGCGCTCAACCGCTGAGCCACATCTGCTCCCCTGAATTCCTTTTTTCATCTGTTTGCACGTTTTATTTTTTGTTGTTTGTTTGTTTGTTTGTTTAGGAGGAACTGGGGATCTAATAAATAATGTTTACTTATTTATTTTTCCTCCTCCCCCCTTGTTGTTTTGTGCTCACTGTGTGCTCTCTGTGTGTTCTTCTATGTCTACTTGTCTTCTCTTTAGGTGGCACCAGGAACCCATCCTGGGACCTTCTGGAGTGGAGAGAGGCACTGAATCTCTTGTGCCACCTCAGCTCCCTGGTCTGCCATGTCTCCTATTGTCTCTCTTCTGTGTCTCTTTTTGTTGCGTCATCTTGCTATGCCAGCACTGCTGTGCGAGTCAGCTTGCTTTTCACCAGGAGGTCCCGGGAATTGAACCCTGGACCTTCTGTATGGTAGACAGGATCCCAATCACTTGAGCCACATCTGCTTCCCACTGTTAAGGTGTTTTATGTTGCATTTTTTAAAGGTATAAAGACAATTTTTGTCACCAATATAATCTAAATAACCTTAGACCATCAGTGGTCTGAAATTAGTTAATGCTTTCTAAAAAATATAAAGCTTAGTATAGACTGAAATTGAGAAGCGTTATATTAAAGTTTTATTGTATCCTTTACTTGTCATTTTATATCTTTATTATTTTATATGACTAAAAACTGTAAAGCATTTTGCTTGAAATGTCAGACTTAAAAATCCTTAATTTTGTTTCTCAGTATAAAGGTTTATCATAGAAAATTTAGAAAGTGCTGAAAAGTAAAAGTAGAAAATAAATTATCCCAAATAGAGGTATCTGTAGCACCTCTTTACCGTCTCTTTTAGACATGTAGGTGTGTGTGTATTTAATAATATAGAATGGTTTTTTAAAAAAATGTGAGACTATGCAATAGATATTTGAATGTCAGTTATATTCCAGAAATATGATAAATATGGGGGACGCAGTGATGAACAAGATTGATGAGGTCCTTGCCCCCATGGAGTTTGCATTTCAGTTGGGAATATAGGAAAAAAATAAAGTTTTAAGAAATGCTATCAAGGAACAAGAGAGAGGTAAGAGAAAATAATGTGGATGGTATGGAGGCTCTGTAGGTAAGCTGGTTAGGGAAGGCTTCTCGGAGAAGGCCACATTTAAGGGTGACATCTGAAGGATAATGAGGAACCAGCTCTGTGAAAAGTTAGAGAATAGCAGTCTCAGAGGAAATAGAAATAGCATGGGTCTTGAGGCAAGAAAGAATTTGAATTATTTGAAGAAGTAAGAGAGTCATTTTGTCTGGACATCTTGAGGCAGGGTGAGAGTAGCATCAGAACAAATGTATGTAGAAGCAAGGGCCGTATGGTACAGAGCTTTGTTTTATTTAGAGAGTAATGGGAAGCAGTTGAGGCATTTTAAGGAGGGGAGTGATGTGATATGATTTATGTTTTAAAAGAGCTCTTTGGCTGCTGTGAAGGGAATGGATTGTTGGCAGCAAAAGTGGCCACAGGGAGATTGCCTGAGAGGGCAGTTATTAGAGTCCAGTTATAGAGTTGATAATGGCTTGGACTACGGTAGTAGCAATAGAGGCTGAGAGAGGAGAGGAGGTTAATGAGACAGTTTTGGAAGTAGAATTTATTTGGCTTGCTGATGGTGAGAAAAAGGGAGGAGGAATCCAGGATGAATCTTAGATTGCCCCTTTTAGGGTTCCTAATGATATCCTCAGTGCTAATTCAGGGAGGAAAATCTTTCCCAGAATATTTCTTCTCAGGTCTCATTGGTCAAATGTGGATTATTGGCTAAGGGAAATAGGATTTCTCTGCTTAGAACAATTATGATTCATCCCCCTAGAGCTGGGAGAGGGTCCACCTTCCTCAGAACATTGCTGCTCCGTATTTCAACAAAATGGAGATTCTTTTAGGAAGGAAGAAGGGAAGGGTTGACACATAAGTAAGCATCTTAACCTTTTTTTGCCTCATTTGTGAAATGGAGATAACTATCTCAGGGTTGTTGTAAAGATTAAATAAAATAATGTATTTGAAGTGCCAGCAAGGAATAAATGCTCAGAAATGTTATATTCTCCATTCCCACCATCTTCTTTTTTTTTAACTTTGTATTTCTTTTGATGGTACCACTGTTTTTAGAAATAATCAACCCAAACACAAATTCTTGGATTTGAATTTGACCTTTTCTCTAATTCTTTCCATTCTCATTGCTACCACATTAGTTCCGAACTTCATCATTTGGGCTCTAGGAGGCAACAGTCTCATAACTCACCTTGCAAGTGAGTTCATTAGTAAAACTTGCAGTATTTCCAGTCAATACCAAATTAAATATAAACTTGTGAAATTTCATAGTGGAATACACAGACCTGCTGATCTTCTGCATGTTGTAATTATTTTCCAGTGACATTAGACTACTCATTCTTTGAACTTGCCTTTTTTCCTCTATTCCTTTGCTTGAGTATTTCCTTCATCCTAGAATGTCATCTTCATCTCTCATGGTCCATTCCAAATGTTTGTTCACACAGTGAGGAAATATTTGTCGAGAATCTTCTCTGTTCAGTGCATTGTTACGAGTTGGAGAAAAATGGTGGGCAAATATTGACATGGTTCATGCTCTTCTGTGTTTCTTCTATTATAAAGTCTTTCTGAAGTCATCCTCAAATAAGAACTGATTTCTTTCACCTTGGAAATTCCATAAAAGATTGTCTATACCTTTCTTGTTGCAATTTGAACTAGCAATGTTGCCCTAATTACTTTATTCATTCTACTGTGTTGTAATAGCGGTTCTGTTTTCTTTTTTACCTACTTGAGGTATCTGTCATGGTGTCTTTCTCATAAAAGTTGACCATAGCTTTGTAAATACTTTTTGACTTGGTTTTGTCTTTGATTGTAATCTATTGTAGTTGATGATACCTCAGATCTGTATGGTGATTGATTTACAAATATTACTCCGATACAGTGTCTAATACCTTTAAATATATGAGTAGTTTAATCTGGAATATAGTATGATTTGTTCACTGACATTTGTTCTTATCTAAGGATGTTTTTATTGGCACTTAAAAAATGTGATGGGTTAAATACTTTTAGAAAGAACTGACACATCTTTATTTGTGACAGCTTACTTCTGGTGGAGAAAGGTTCCAGGATCAACTTTCAGTTATTCACTTACATAAACTGAGCAGTTGTGATTAATATATTACCCATTTGGCTTAAGTCATCAATTCTTCTCTACTTTTAATTGAAAATTAAAATGATGGGATTAGTAAAAAATTTATTCAATTTGTAGTCTAATAGACTTTTAAAAA
Source organism: Tolypeutes matacus (assembly GCA_026826555.1). NCBI lineage: Eukaryota > Metazoa > Chordata > Mammalia > Cingulata > Chlamyphoridae > Tolypeutes > Tolypeutes matacus. Next base: position 4,163,584 of record JAKSZT010052319.1, on the reverse strand, counting down.
TATTTAGAAAGTGCTAGTTGATGTGAATTTGGGAATAGTAATTCAGTTAGACATCTGTACGGTTACATTGTTCTACTTACTAGGGGGAATGTATTTATTCAACACGTATTTATTTATTTATTTTTTAAAAGATTTTATTTATTTATTCATTTATCCCCCCCTTGCTGCTTGTGCTCGCTGGGTCAGCTAACCACGCCGTGCGGGCGGGCCTGCCCTCACCAGGAGGCCGCGGGAACCGAACCCGGGGCCTCCCATATGGTAAACGGGAGCCCCACTGATTGAGCCACAGCCGCTTCCCTGAACACATATTTAAATGATTCCAATGTGCTGGATACTTCTTAGGTGCTAAAGAAATAGTAGAAAACTAAACAAATGAGTTTTGTACTCATGATTTCACTTTAAATGCTCTGGTTCTTTATTGTGCAAATGTAGTTTTGTTACATTATATAGTATGTGGTCTTTGAACAAATTGGCATCTTCCTTATTTTATAAATACCATTGATCCCACTATTTACTAGTTGCCAGGCTACTTTGTAATTGAAGCTGAGTGGCATATTTGGTTTATTTATTAATCTTTACACTCATTTGTAATATCAGTTATACAACTCAGAATAATAAATCTCTTTGAGTCTTATATAAAGCATATATAAATACTAGTATTCTAAAATCAACTTTAACTTAATATAATAGAACTAGAAACTAGATCTATTAACTCCTAGTTCTGGGTTTTTTTTTTTTTTTTTTGCCATATGCTATCTAATGTTTGTTTATTCTGTTTTAAAATCTAGTAGAAATGTGTTTGCCCTCTGAATTTAGTCAAACCTCTATACAAATAACCTATTATAAATTGTTTATAAAATTACAATTTTAAGCTTATTTATCAAATTATCAGCTGTAATAAAAATTTTGTTCCACACATTTTGAAGTCTTTAAAAGTTTTCCAGGCAGGTGGTTTGTAGTCATGATAAAATTCATGTTAAACTTGGAATATTGAACTGTTAACTAATAATTAGGCCCTTTTTTCCTGGGTTCTAGATTAGTGAGGGGATTTAAAAAAAACTTATGACATCCTAGGGCCTTCTAATTTATAATATAGCAACATGAGAATAGACTCTGCTCAGGAATTAAAAGATAAAATTTTTTTTTTGTCTTCAGTTTTTAGGATGTCTAGATAAACAGCAGCTGTTTCTAGTTAAAAACATTCTAAAGCAAGACATGGTATGTTTATAGACTATTCTTTCCTAATTGTGATAGAGAGATTCCTGAAAAATCTTATCCTAGTAAAATTTGAAGTTGAAAAGCCAGGATATTCTGGAAGAATGGGCTTCGGAGTGAGGGTCAATAGCACCATAAAAGCTCTTATTGATATTTATGTTTGCTAAAAGAAAATGCCATAGTAAAGAATCATTTGCATGTCCTGAACTAGTAAACCTAAAAATTAATTTATATTTATCATCTTTTTATTATAAGGTAGGGTTCAGAATTGCTTTCCATAGTTTGTGAAGTACTTGAAAACCCATTTTAGGTTGCAGTAAATAATATGCAAACTAAATAGTATTAGCATATTAGCATATTAGTATGCTACTCAGTATCTAGTCCATCAGAATGTTAGATGTGTTTTTGTTACTTGGAGTTGTAGATTTTCATATCTTAGGTTCTACAGTGACCGGGTAAAATGCTGATTAATTTAGATGTATAAAATGGGAAAAATTTTGGGTAAATTTATTTAACAAATCTTTAAATGTCCCCAGGAGTGTGCTCATGCGTCTTCATTAATTCATAGGGTACTGGTAAAGTCTGAATTCTTTCTGTGGGGACCTACTATCAAGAGATATGAGGATGTTGAACATTATCACTTGACACAGTTCTCACCACAATGGTGAGATTTTAGCACTCTGGATTTTAGCACTTTCCCAGCTTTCAGACCAGGAGTACACTTTTTTCCCTTTCATATAATAAGCTTTATTTTTAAAGAAGTTCTAGATTACAGGAACGTTACATTGAAAGTATAGGGGATTCCCATATACCCCCCCTCACTTTTCCCCCTGTTAATAATATCTTACATTAGCGTGGTATATTTGTTACAATTAATGATCAAATATCGAATTTGCTACTAACCAAGGTCTATATTTTACATTATGGTTTACACTTCGTACTGTACAGTTTTATAGGTTTTGACAAAATATGCATTGTCCTGTATCCGTCATTGCAATATCATGCAGCACAATTCCAATGCCCTAAAAATGCCCTGTATTCCCCTTCTTCTTTCCTCCCACTCCCCTCAGAACCTCTGGTAACCACTAACTTTATATCAATGTTACACGTTTTTCCATTACTACTAGTAATAAGTCTACTTTGGTCCATGGTTCCATTCCCCCCTTATGTTTGTTCATTCCTCAACCTTGAGGATTTTGGAATGGTAGTACCCACTCTGCTTCAGATTAAGAGGGGACTTAGCTCTTACTGGTCAGATGGAAGGAACTGTTTTGCTTGCAGTTGTAGATACTCTTTGATTTTTGGGGGTGGAGGTTGTCCATCATCATCATCTTGTTAGTTGTCCTGGGACCGATGACCTGGAGAATAGGTGTTGGCTGCAACTCTGCTGAGATTCAGGGCTCAACCGGCCTATGGTCAGCCGAAGATTTAAGTCTCTGGGACAAGTATTTAATGGATATAGTACTAATTATAGGTTCAAGTAAAAGAGATAAAAGAATCGTGTAGGGAAATTATAAATGAGTCTACTCTGTTACACTGAGGAAATAGCTTATTATATGTTCCAAGGTAAGGCCCATCGACAGGGTGCTGATTTCATGGGTCTGGATGTCTCTAGAGCCCTTGGTAGCACCCCTGTTTGAGACTTTCTTTACTGTGGCAGTTAGTGAGGTCCACTTGAGAAAGCATAAGTGTAACGTCTGGAATGACCTCCCAACTCACTTTGAAATCTCTTAGCCATATAAACTTTTTTTTTTTTTTTTTGAGTTACCGGGGGTTGGAGATTGAACCTGGAACCTTGTATGTGGGAAGCTGGCGCTCAACCACTGAGCCCTGTTGGGTCCCCTGAGTTGGTTTTTTCATTTGTTTTTCTTTTTTTTTTTTTTGTTTTTTTTTGTTTTTTTTTTTTGTTAAATATATATGCATTTATGTGTATTTGCTTACAAAAATGTTATTTATATATATATATATACATATATTTTAAGAGGTGCTTAGATTACCTAAAATATTACACGGAACCCACTGGGATTCCCATGTTGCCCACCTCCCACACCTGTTTTGTTTTTTTTCCTTAGGTAGCACTGAGAACCAAACTTGGGACCTCCCATGTGTGAAGCAGGCGCTCAACTGCTTGAGCCACATTCACTCCCCATATAAACTTCTTTGTATTTAATTTTTCCACCTTTTGGTTAGGGTCTTTTTACAAATACATTGCTGTTTAGCACTTGGATTAATCCCTTGGTGCCAGGGAGGCTCATCCCTGGGAGTCATGTCCCATGCTGGAGGGTGTTTTTTCTCAAAACATTTTTTGAATACCTTCTTTATTCTTGTTGCTGAGATACTATTACTATGATATTATTTCTATAAGTTCTGACAGCTCCAAATTATTGAGTGCTTAAGTACGCTCAATAATGTTTCATCTGGTGTATACTTTATAATATACTTAACCATTCTTCTGTTACTGGAAACACAGTTATTTTAAGTTTTAGTTTTGTAAATAATTATTAAACCAGCATCCTAGGGGCTACCCTTGATGGCTTCTGATTCTTATCTCCCACATCCTGACTATTCTACTAGTAAATACTGTGGTTCTAACCTACCCTCATATATTTTGAATCACTGTTCTTCACTATTTCCATTGCCATCACTCTAGTTCAGGCCACCATTGTCCTTTACTGAGATCCCTGCAGTAGCTTCCTAACTATCTTGCTATCACCTTTGACCTTTTACAGTCTTTCTTAGAAGCCAGTAAAAATGCACATAAGGTTATCCCCTGTCCTCTACCTTTTCAGTGACTTCCCATTGTAATTAGGATAAAATAGAAACCTACCCTGGCTTGTAAATCCCTGGATGATCTGGTCTACTTTTCCTTCTACCTTCATTTCTTTTTACCATCATCCCCCCAATACTGGCTTCCTTCTGCTCCTATAATATACCAAACTCTCCATTTCTGAACCTTTGCTCTGGTGAATTCTTTTGTCTCGATTGTTCCTCCTCAGTTTTTTATATGCCTGCCTTTTTTTTTTTTTTTTAATATGCTTTTCTCAGAAAGACTTTTTTGTGGCTATCTGTAGGAACAGTCTCCTTCCTACCTCCCCTCAGTAAACACACATTTTGCTTCCTTTATAACACTATTATAACCAGAAATTATATGGTTTATATACTTAATAACTTGCTCTCTGTACTTTCCCATAGACATTAAACTACTAAAGTTGGGCCTGTATCTGTCTTGTTCATGTAGTACCTAGGTAATGTCTAGTATGTCATGGGTACTCCATAAAACTTTATAAATAATGAATACTTTGATTCATACTATTTGTGCATTAACCTTTTTCTATATTTTTATTTTCTTCCCCTTTAGGATAGATAACCAGTAGTAGAATTAAGCTAGGGGAAATGTTTAATATATTTTAACCATTTATGCTAACTTAAAAATTTCAGAAATGAATTTTTTAGAGAACTTATGATAAATAGGTGATGTGTCATCTCAAACTTCATTCTTCCTTCATATAGTTTTTCTTATGAACGTGGACAATATAGAAACATGTAGCAAAGAGAGTAAAACAAATTTTTGCTCCTCAGAGAGAGAACCATTTTGGTTGTTTTTTTTTTTTTTTTCCTATATACAGTAAGTATATTTTGTATAGGTGCAATCATCTTAGATACAGTTAGGTCTCTTGCTTTTTTAATCTAACATATCCTGAGATTTTTCTTAACTATTAAATAGAGTAAATAAATTACATTTATTGTTGGATAGATTCCTATTGTTGGATAGATTGTTAACAGTTTTTTGATATAAATGTTGTTATAAACATCTTTTTTTGCATTTTGGATTTTAAGGTTACATTCCAGAAGCATTATTATTAGATCTCCCTTTTTAGTTTTCATGCCAAACTGGTGTCTGCAAAGATTGTGTTTTTGAGTGCCCATTGATGTTTTTGTTGAAAAAGAATCTTTGCTATTTTGCATGAAATATCATGTTTTCATTTCCTTGATTATTAAAAAGTTGAGTGACTTCCCCTTTGTGCATTGTGAAGCACACTGCCCCATTTTATTAGGGATTAGAGTGGACCTGTCTCTTCTCTTAAGAAACTAATGAGGGGATAGAGACTGATTTTTTCCTAATAGAGTATTTCATTATGGTGACTCTTCTGAAAATGTGATTATCATTAAAAGGGTTGAGCTCTATGATAGCTAAATTGTGCTTCTGTTTTCTCCACATTTCTGATATCATTAAAGTTTCACCTGTTGGCAGTTTTTTTTTTTCCTCTTGTAATTCTTAGTTTCTTGAAATCCTTAATTTAACAACTCAGATCTCTGAGGCGTAATTACCATGAAATCTTGGTTGCCTTTATTTTCTGTTGCAAGTTCCTCTTGAATATTGACCCTTTTCTCCAAATGGTGAGGTCACTGGTACCTCATTGCATAGTTAGTATGCAGTTTGTGACATATAGTTGCTTTTTAGTTTGAACTACCACATGTAAATCCAGGGGCTATCATGTGTCTCTTCTGCTGTGGGGACTGGTCTGCAGAGTGAGAAGGAGGGAATGTAGGGAGGGAAATTAGGGAAAGAACTGGGTTATAGACTAATATAAGCCTGCATTTTAATTGTCTTCTCTTTACTAACTCAAAGTCATTCTGACCCAATTTCCTCCTTGGGGGAAAAAAAAAGGAGATAATAAATCCTGTCTTTTAAGGTCATAGTAAGTATTAAATTATAAACATGCACATATACTGTATATATATATATTTTTTTCTTTTATTTCGTTTTTTGTTTTGTTTTATTTTTTTTATACTGTATAAGATGTAATTTTTAAATATGTAATTTGTTCAGTAAATTAGCTGTTTTTGTCATAGTATGTGGGAAGAACATATTACATAAACACAGGTATAAGTTATACTAGTATATGCCTCAGACATTGCTGAGGTGCTGAAAGTATACCATAAATTATATTGTGGTGGGCAAAGCGGTTTTATCAGATTCATTCTCTGTAACAAAGCTGTAGCAGAAGTAGAATTGTATAATTAAAATAAGGTGTGAAAGACTCTTGGAAGGTTAATTTAAGATGAAAATTTCCTACTACATTTATTAATTTCTTTCAAGGAGACTTAGTGCTGTATCAGACAAAGTTCCTTTTGTAATTGAGGGGGGAAAGCAGCATGTAGATTTTGGAATATGTTGCTATGCTTAGTGAGGCATATGAATCTGCAAGGTTGTGTGCTGTGGTGTGACATTGATAACTTAATTTCATATTGCATGTCCATCAAATTGATCCTCAGTGTTTATTTTATTCTCTGAAAATAGGATTATGAAATTGTCACCTGGATTAACACTTTGCAAATGGGTAAGCCTCTCGACAAACCAAGAATGTATCTCAAGTAGGATTAAAATAATGGGATTAGATATTCCTGTGGAAGACAGAGTTTTTGCTCTAGAGTAGCCAGGCTTGAGATTTACAATCTCTCATCTTTAGAATTAACCAGTTCCTGAAAACGTTCCTGAGCCCTTCCATGTGCTAGACTCTGCCAGCTCTGGAAATGCAGAGTTGAGTAATTTATAATCTAGTGTGAAAGAACAGATATGTGAACAGATAATCACAAACATTGTGATAATTGAGGTAGCTGTAAAGAATTGTGGCAGAATAAGGTGAAGAAAGTAAAGGAAATGAACTCTGAAATAAAATAGATTTATGCCGTTTTAGTCAGGGTGAACATTATATCTATCAATAAGGTTGTGAACAAGACATAAGATTAATATGGGAAAAGTGCTGTATTAGTCAGCCAAAGAGGCGCTAATGCAATATACCAGAAATTGGTTGGTTTTTATAAAGGGTATTTATTTGGGGTAGAAGTCCAAAACTTACAAGGCCAGAAAGGGTAAGTTTCTTCTCTCACCAAAGACCATTGCCACGTGTTGGAGCAAGACAGCTGCTGACGTTTGACAGGATTCAGGCTTCTGGGGTTCCTCTCTTCCCAGGGCTGTGTTTCTCTCTGGGCTTAGCTCCTGTTTCCTCCACAAGGTCAGCTGTAGACGATCAGGTGAACGGCTGGCTTTTCTCCTCCTGGGGCCTTCTCTCCAACATTAAAACTGCTTCCTCTGTCCTTTGCCTTGCCTTTTATATTCGATTCCCCCACCCACCAAGGGGTGGGGCTAACGCTCTACTGACGTGGCCCAGTCAACGCCCTAATCATAACTTAATCATGCCCAGATTAACAGATCAGTTTACAAGCATGATCCAATTGTATTTTTGGAATTCATAGTTACATTAAATTGGCCAATGACTACAAGTGCTTAGCACAATGTTTTGCACATAGTAACTCTTACTGTTAGCTTTAACTAGTATTTTAAATTGCTGCAGTTTCTACCACTGCACTGCTATAAGTGATTAATTCTTGAAGATATTTAGAATAAAGGAGTAAAAAGAACCCAGCATGGAGCTGGAGTGTGGTTTACTGGAGTGTGTATTATTGTGAAAACCTTAGAAAATTCAAATATAAAGAAAACTCAGTTGGTAGTGGATGTGGCTCAGGGAAGTTAGATGCCCTCCTTCCACATGGGAGGTACTGGCTTTTGTTTTTGGTGCCTCCTAAGAAGAAACAGACAGACAGTAAGCAGAAAATGAGCAAAAATATTGAGCAAGAACAATGAGCAGACAGCTAGCAAAAACAGTGAGCAAACAGACGAGGGAGCCATGGGGGGCAGGGGGAAGGGTGGGCAGAAAACTGCAGTTAATGATCTTGCTTTACAGAAAGGGTAATGTATATGTTATGTTCAGTAGGGGCTCCTTGTATTTCAGTGCCCATCTGTCAGCTGACTACTAGAAACACCCAGTTTATTTAGCTTCTTTGGGGGATTAATTATTCCATGTGAGTGAAGAGCCATTGGTTATCTGTACTTACTACATGTCAGGTGCTGTTCTAAATGCTTTATATGCAATGCTTATTTAGTCACAAGCATCTGAGGTGGATTCCTGCTTTACAGGAAAGGTAACAGAAGCCCACAGAGATGGCAAGTGGTAGAGATAAGAGTCTAACAACAGGACTTACATCCATAACCACTACTCTCTTGCCTCTTAAGTAATTGGAGCTTACTCTTTGAATTATAAAACCTGTTTTATTTCAAACATTTTGGAAGCAAATTATGTCTAAAAAGTGTTACTTATTTCCCTTCCTTCTTAATTATAATGCACTGAGTGTGGTTTGACAGATGCAAAGTTAATGTTAGTGTACATGCAGAAACGGATATTCTTAGACTGTTGGTTTGTATAGAGCTCTTCAGTCTTACTCGTGGTCTTGAACTGCTGCAATATTTACTTTTTAACAAGACTTTTATTTAATATAACAGTAAAGGGCACAAATCATTAACACACAGCTCAGCTGTTTCACAAAGGGAATATTCCCATGCAACCAGCACCCAGATCAAGAAATACATTATTATTATGCACACCAGAAGTTCCTCATGCCCCCTTTGGCAGTGCCTCTGTCCAGGGCTAATCACTATCCTGACTTTGATACCATATATTATTTTCCCCATTTTTATTTAAATGGAATCATCATCATGAGATTATACCACAGTTTTTTATTGGACAACTGCAATTTTTTTTTTTTTTTTTTTTTTTTAAATACCTGCTAAGGTTGGAAGGTGGGTAAGCTTCTGTTGTCACAAATATCAGTAGTGTGAAGGATCCTCCTTTGAGTAAAGTGTATAGAAATAGTTTAAGATTTATTTTATTTATTTCTCCCCACCTCCTTGTTGTTTTTCACTTGCTGTGTCTGTTCATCTTCCTTGTTTCTTTAGGAGGCATCCAGAGCCGAACCCGGGATCTCTGATGTGGGAGGGAGGTGCCTAATTGCTTGAGCTACCTCCACTCCCTGCTTTGTTGTGTCTCTCATTATGTTTTTTCCTCCCTGCATCTCTTACCTCATCTTGTTGCATCAGCTCGCTGTCTTCTTTCGGAGGCACTGGAAACCTCTGCTTCCTGCTTTTGTTGTGTCTCTAATTAGGTTTTTTTCTTCTTGTGTCTTTTGTTGTGTCAGCTTGCTGCGCCTGCCGTCACGCCAGTTCGCTGTCTTCTTTAGGAGGCACCGGGATCCGAACCAATGACCTCTCATGTGGTAGCCCGGAGCCCAGTTGCCTGAGCTATATCTGCTTCCTAAGTGTATAGAATTTTAATATATTTGTAGCACCTTTTTTCAGTTGTGAGGATTTATTTTTATACTTCCAGGTTGATTTGTGTTTTGTCTGGGCAAAGCCGGATGACAACTCTCAGATAAATGACTTATTTGTATTTACTCTGCTTAACAATCTAAGGAGTTTGGGAGCAGAGAAACTTAAAATATAGGGTAATGTGTCATTTGCATTATGAGACTAAAGCTGACTTTAACACCTCAGGTTTATACATACGGGTGTGTTGATTTTTCCTAATTACCGAGGAACGTAAGATGATGTATTGAAAATTTCATATAAACTTTGCTTCAGATCTCCTTTTCAGATATCAGATTTTTTAGAAGCTGAGCATGATGAATAAGGTTCTCTCATTTGACAAATAAAGAAGTTGGGACTGTGGGTTTTCATAATTTGTTGTTAAGTGGAAAGAAGAGCAATATGACAGGTGGAACATTCTATTTCCTTTCATATTTGCTGTAATACTGACTTAGTGAGAAGACTTGAAGGAGAATTAGAAAAATATATAGAATTTTCCTACTTAAAGCTTTTACTGTTTAACAGCATATTGTGAAGATTGTTTAAAATATTAATTTAAGACCAGTATATTAATTCAACATATATTTATTGAACATTTATTATAGGCATTGTTCTAGGCACTGGAGCAATGATCAAAACAATGAGTCTACATTCAAGTGAAATAAGACAGATAGTAAACAAGCACAGAAATATATTAGGGTTCTCTAGGGAAACAGAATGGACAGGATATATATATATGTGTGTGTTAATATTATGAGTTTTTTTAAAATAGGAATTGACTCATGCCACTGTGGGAATGAGCAAGTTCAAATTCCATAGGGCAGGTCGCAAGCTGGCAACTCCAAAGAAGGTTTTCAGTGAATCCCCCAGGGGAAGCTGTCTGGCTGAAGTAGAGATTGAAATTCTCCCTTCTGACTGCTGAAATCTTCCCTTTTCCTTTTATGGCCTTAACACTGATTGGATGTGACTTTTTTTCATTGTTGAAGGCAATCTCCTAAATTGATGGTGGCTGTAATCAGCTATAGATATAATCAACTTAATGATTTAAATCCATGAAATATGCTCACAGTAACAATCATGTGAGTGCTAGACCAAACAACGGGACACTGTACCTCACCAAGCTGACACATGAACTTAACCATCACAATTCACCCTGGTCAACTTGCACCCATACCTATTCTCCTTAAACCATACATCTCTAAATAAAAACAGTGACAGTCATATTTTCACCTAACAATATTCTGCTGTCCTGCATACAACCGGAAACACACTAACTTTCCCTAGATTACAGTATAAGTCCTTCATAATATTCACTTTTGAACTTGATTTCCTATAACTTAAATTCTATGACATGCAGGTAATAAAATTTATGTCATATGATAAGGAGATAAGATAGGGAAGAAAACAAAGATATTTGCTTTATGTATATATACAGACATACTCATCATAAAACAAGGAAATAACAACCATTATAGTCCTCATTTCTGTAACTGGTCATGTGGTTGTAGCTCATATTTATTTATAGCTATCTTCTTCCACTACGCATTCTATATCCCCTTTTCCCTCAGCAAAAGCCTCAGTTGACCATGGGTCTTTGCCTAGTGGGATGACCCAAATCTTCATTTCTGACGTTCTGGGCCATTAGTAGGCCTGCCTGGGTTAGGTTGTTGCAGTGTTCCATTGACTTTAATCACAGGGCATGGTGGTACTAAGAGATGCCCTAGGGAATCCCCGTATTCCAGGCAAACTCTCCTTTTCCTCCTTTGTGTAGGTGCAGTCTTTATTTCCTCTCGATAATCAGGATCAGTCACCCCAGCCAGTACAGTTAATTCCCTTTGCCTGTTAGTTCAGAGGCGTGAGGAGCCCAGAGTTGCCAGGTGGCAGCAGTCTTAACTTCCAGTTCAGTGGTATCGTGTCTTCTGGTAGAAGCAGTGTTCCTCTTGGAAGTAAGACTTGTAGATCAGCAGAGCTTAAGGTAGCTGGGACTGGAAGCAAACAGTTTTCTAGTGGATCACTAGGGGTAATAGTGAGTAGTGCCATTCACATTCCCACCTCTTGTTTCCTGGACCTATGAATACTGGCAGTGGGAGATACAGCACCATTGAGTAGATGGTGATTTAAAGCATATATAGCCTCCTGAAGAATACTGCCCCAGCCCTGAAATGTTTTGCTATCCAGTTGGTGCCTTAATTGAGTCTTCAAAAGGCCATTCCACTCTTTCGTCAGTCTCGCTGTTTCAGGATGATGGGGAACATGATAAAACCAGTGAATTCTATGAGCATGTGTCCATTCCCACACTTCATTTGCCGTGAAGTGGATTCCTTTTTGGTCAGAAGGAGTGCTGTGTGGAATTCCATGACAGTGGGTAAGGTATTCTGTAAGTCCACAGATGGTAGTTTTGACAGAATCATTGCATGCAGGGAAGGTATACTGTAGTAGTCTAGGTAAACAGAACCGACAGGAGATATTTGTAAATATTATGAGATTTTATAAAATGGGCTCACATGACCGTGGGGATGCATGAGTCCAAATTCTATAGGGCAGGCTGCAATTCAGATAATCTGATGAAAGTCTTTGATGAGTTCCGCAAGAGAAGCTAGCTGTCTGAAGTAGTGATGGGAATTCTCTCTCTGAATGCTGAAATCACTTCTCCTTTTAAGGCCTTCAGCTGATTGGATAAGATGTCTCTCGGATAGGATGTCTCTCATTGCTGAAGGCAACGTCCTCAGTTTATTGTAAATGTAATCAGTTGTAGTTGTAATCAGCTCACCGATGATTTAAGTCCATGAAATGTCCTAACAGTACAGTTTGGCCAGTGCTTGCTTGACCAAACTACAGGGCACCATTACCTCGCCAAGTTGACATATGACCTAACTATCACATAAACCTATATCTGGAGTATATGTCTGTTTCAGTTAGAACAAAACTCTGCTCCTTCCAAGATGGAAGTAGTCCAGTGTAATCAACCTGCCACCAGGTAGCAGGCTGGTCACCATGGGGAATGCTGACATTGGGGGCTGAGTTTTGGTTCCTGCTGCTGGCAGATTGGGCACTCAGCAGTGGCTGTAGGCAGGTTGGCCTTGGTGGGTAACTCCATGTGGCTGAGCCCATCATAACCTCCATCCCTATCACCATAGCTACTTTGTTCATGAGCCCATTGGGCAGTGACAGGAGTGGCTGGGGAAAGAGGCTGACAGGTATCCACAAAATGAGTCATCTTAGTCATTTGATTATCAAAATCTTTCTATGCTGAAATCACACTCATTTCTTATTGGAAGCAGATATCCTCAGGTTTTTTGCACACTCAGAAAGATCTATCCACATACCTCTTCACTAGAATTCTTTGTCACCAATTTTCCAATCATATTCCTTCCAAGTCCCTGGCCATCCAGCCAAACCAATAATGACAGCCTGTGAATCAGTGTACAAATGCACCTCCAGCCATTTCTCCTTCCAAGCAAAATGAACAACCAGGTGCACTGCTCAGAATTTTGCCCACTGGAAGGATATCCCTTCACCACTGTTCTTCAGGGATGTCACAGAGAGGGGCTATAGGGCTGAGCTGTCCACTTTCTTGTGCTATTTGTATATCTTGCAAAACTCTGTAATCCAGGCCTGAGTTTTCTCTTCCTTGGTCAACTGATTGTAAGGAACTGCCCAAGAGACCATAGCTGTGGGCTGGGAAAGAGAAGGTAGTGCGGCAGATGTGAGGCCCATGGGCATTTGGGCCACTTCCTCATGTAACATATTGCACCTTCAGGGCCTGCTTGAGCCCTGTCTCGTATATACTTCCACTTTATAATGGAGTGTTGCTGTGCACACCCAATTTTGTGGCTTGGTGGGTTTCAGACACCACCCAGTTCATGATAGGAAAGTCAGTTCTCATGGTAACTTGGTGTTCTGTGGTTAAGCGTTTGTTGTCTACTAAAGCCCAATAACAGGCCAAAAGCTTTCTCAAAAGGAGAGTGGTTATCTGCAGAGGATGGCAGGGCTTTGCTCCAAAATCTTCAAAATCTGTGCTGTGATTCTCTTATAGAGACCTGCCAAAAGCTCCAGATACCATATCTATTTGCATCTGGCATTTCCAGTACCATTGGATCTGCTGGATGATACGGCTCAAGTGGCAGGGCAGTTTGCACAGTAGCCTGCCCTGTTGCAGAGCTTCCTCTTGTTACCATTCCTACTCAAAACTAGTACCAAACTAGTAAATAGGCTGGAGTAGCACACTCAAATGAGAAATATGTTATCTCCAAAATCTAAAAGAGGCCAACTAGGCGTTGTGCCTTTTTTTTTTTTTTTTCAAATTTTTTTAAAAAAAGATATTTAGATTACATAAATGTTAGACAAAAAATATAGGGATTCCCATATGTCCCACTCTCCATACCTCCTGAGTGCTTCTTTTTTGTTGTAGGTGGGACCAGGTGCAGCAGCTTTTTTCTTGCAGTTTAGAAGGGATATCTTGACATGCCCTACACCACTGGACACCTAGAAATATCAGAGGTGGGAAGACCCTGAATTTTTGTTCGATTTATCTCCTACTCTCTGACACGCAAATGCCTTACCAATACGTCTAAAGTAGTGGCCACTTCTTGCTCTCGAGGCCCAGTCAACATGATATTATTAATACAAAAGTTCCTGTGGACTAGATTATGACATAAGGCTGGAGAGTTGATATACCCTTGCAATACGATAGTTAAGGTACATTGCTGGCTTTGCCAGCGGAAAGCAAACTCTTTCTAGTGGTCTTTACTAGCGGTAATTGAGAAAAAAGGATTTGGCAAATCAGTAGCCACATACCAAGTACCAGGGGATGTATTGCTTTGCCTAAGCAATTATACCACATCTGGAATAGCAGCTGCATTTGGAATTTCCACTTGCAGGAGTTTATGATAATCTGTTGTCATCCGCTGAGATCCATCTTTTACCTCACAGGCCAAATAGGAGAGTTGAATGGGGATGTGGTGGGAATCACCACCCCGGCATCTTTTAAGTCCTTTATGGTTGCACTGATATATGCCATCCCTCCAGGAATGCAGTTTTGCTTTTGATTTACTATTTACCAGGTAGAGGCATTTCTAGTGGCTTCCACCTGGCCTTTCCCAGCCCTTACTCCACAAGTCAGATAACCTATTTGGGGATTCTTCCAGTTGCTGAGTATGTCTGCTTCAATTATGTATTCTAGAACTGGGGAAATGACCACATAATGGGTCACTGGACCTACTGTGAGAGAGACATGAGCTAAATCTCCATTGATCACCTGACTTCCATAAGTCCCTACTCTGACTGATGGACGACAGTGACCTTTCGAGTCTGCTGGAATTAATGTCATTTCTGACTGGTGTCTAATAATCCCTGAAATGTCTGATCATTTCCTTTTTCTCAGTGCACAGTTACCCTGGTAAAAGACTGGGGCTCTTTTTGGGGAATGCTGGGAGGAAGATTAACATCATAAATTTTTGGCAGTGTAGCAGGTTCCTTCCTTAATGGGATCTGACCTTTCCTTCATTCAAGGGGATCTGGGTTTGGAAGGTGTCTAAATCTGGGAATTAAGGTGCCATGACACTCTTTTTGTAACTCAAGTTTGATTTTTGTTCAGTTGACCTAGAAGTCTTCTGCTTATACAGATCAAGTTGTAATTTAGTAGGCTGTCCAACTACTTTACTTCTAGGTTCCTCATGTTCTGCCAGTCAATGCCAGAGCTCTGTGTGAACAGACTATTCTGATTTCCTGCTTTGAGTGTGCAGGCCATCATAGTAGCCACACCCACCATGTCCTTGTTGATTAAGTGCTGCCACTCAGCTTTTGCCACCCAGGATCCAGTTATCCTCATTGTGTTTAAAGTTCCAAATTCAGTGACAGTAGTTTCCACAGCAATATCTGACCTACAGAGAAGAGCAACCACAGAGCTGTTTGGCATGATGAACTTAGTCTTATAAATTTATTCCTCACAGTCCTGGTGAAAGGTGGATTCTCTGGCTATTCCTGGGGTGAGTGAGCAGGTCTTACATGATAAGTCCACTCTCACATTCGAAACTTTTGCATGCCCTTGGATCTTGTTTGATTAACTCCAGAGCAGGTCTGGTATTTTGACATTAGGCAGTGTTGGCCACTTTTTGGTCCATGCTTCAGTCAGCTACCCAGAGTCTTTTCTAACCCCTTGATCTACAACATTGAATCTGCTTAGTGGGCCTTTATTGATAAAGTGGGCCTGATCCAACTTTATGTTACTGCCCCCATTATCCCATGCCCTTAATATCCATTTCCACACATATTCCTATGATTTGTTTATATAAATTGGAAAAATCATGCATTTCTTTTGGAGTATAGCACACCTCCTTATGGGTCATACTTTGTTCCTTACCTTTTAGGGTCTGTTGAGACTTCAGGCTACTTATAGGTCTGGAAGAGAAAAGGGTGTTGGGGAGGATCACGTGAAGACTTAGAGGTGTTTTCCAAGCCACTCCTTCAGGGCATTCCATTGCCATTTGATCTGGTGAAACAGGATTAATCTCTTCAGACAGAGGTATAAGAGCTGTTTCCTCAGGGGAGTAGGTATACAGCAGAGCTAATCTCTTTAGGTGGAGGTTGGATGGCTGATTGCACAAGGCTTACCGTTATAGGATTATCTGGCAAAGACTCATCAGAATCTAGGGTTTCAGTGTCCCTACTGTCATCATTATCAACCCATATGTCCCTATTCCAATTTTCAGGATACCATTCCTTTCCAAACAGTGCCCTTTAACCTCAGGCACCCTGCAAGGTTGAGAATTCAATTTACTTTGTAATTCAGCCACTTGCAGAATGAGACTCTGGGCTGGTTTTCAGAAATCTCAAGTCTGTGGCCACAGGAAATAAAATTTTCTTTCAGAGTACACAATAAAAACTTTCATAACCTTCATGCAGTGCTTAAATTGGGAATTTGAAGCATTGAACTCATTCCTTCCTTTTATAACTGTATCCAGCATTTTTAGAAACAACCAGCCAACACCATAAACTTTTAACTCCACAAAACTCTGTTAAGGTGTCAAAAACACTCTCATCCAGACCCTTTCCTCTTACAACATTTGAGTATTTGTATCCAGTGGTGGTATTTTGCATATCTCTATTGCCAGCTTACATCATGGACTTTCAGTGCTATCTCGATTGTTGGAAATAGTCATTATTCCCTTTAAATCAAATCAGCTTAGAGAACCAATTCCAAAACTCCAGATACAACTCAGAAATCTTGTCTTTAAGATTCTGTTTCTCAAGAACCACTTCTGTAGCCAAATCTGAATTAGAGTTCTCTAGGGAAACAGAACCAATAGGAGATATGTATATACACACACATATAATGTAAATATAATGAAATTTTAAAAATAGAAATTGGCTTTTGCCATTGTGGGAATACACAATTGCAAATTCCTTAGGGCAGGCCATGCGTTGGCAACTCTGATGAAGATTTTCATTGAATTTCCCAGGAGAAGCTGGCTGGGTGAAGTAGACATGGAAATTCTCCCTTCTGACTGCTGAAATCATCACTTCTTTTAAAACCTTCAACTGTTGTGTGAGAATTCTCTCATTGTGGAAGATAATCTCCTCAGTTGATTGTAGATGTAATCAGGCATAGATGCAGTGAACTTACTGATGGTTTATATCCACAAAATATTTTGCTACTAACAATCATGCCAGTGCTTGCTTGACCAAACAACTGGTCAGGGTCAGGGAATACTTCATAGGTGACATTTGAGAAAATGTCTAAGGGAAGGGAAAGAGGATGGAGTGACATGGGCCCTGATGAGCATATTTGGAATTTTTAAATTTATGACTTTTCAGAATAATGAGTGCCTTAACAATATACAGAGGATATCAATGAGCCTTTTTCCCCCTTCATTTTCTTTGTGTTTGATTTTGATCTTGTGTTTTTTTTTAATGGATTTGATGTATTTAATAACATTTTCTTTAAATTTTATTTTCTTTCTGTATTTAGAAATACAATTGATTTTAGTACCCTGCTTTTATATCCAGCAGCCTTGCTAAATTCTTTTTTAATTTGAATTGATCTTTAGGCTAATCAACTGCAAATGACAATTTTTTATTCTGTTTTTCAAGTCTTGGGATCCTTTCATTTCTTTTATTTTCCTTCCTGAAGTAGCATAGAACTCCAGTACTATGTTGAATAGCAATGAAGACAATTAATTGTTCTTTATTTCAGAGTGAACCCTTTAAACATTTCACCATTAAGAATGAAGTTTGTTTGGTTTAGGTTCTTAAAGAGATTAAAGCTGTACCCTTATATTTCCTATACACCTTT
>JAKSZT010052319.1:4073200-4145866 GCA_026826555.1 Tolypeutes matacus | reverse complement strand
ATTAAAGTTCAAAATTTTCAAGTGCTTTTTCCATATCTATTCTTATGTCATTTAATTTTTCTACTACCTTTAATCTGCTAATGTGAATCATATTAATTGATTTTTAAAAAATGTTAAAACATCCTTCTAAACATGGAATAAACTGAACTTTGTCATGTTGTATTATAATCCTTTTTGTTTTGTGTTGAATTTAATTTGCTGTTGTGTTTAGATTTGTACATTTATGTTCATGAGTGAGGTTGGCTTTATAGTTTTCATTTCTACTACTATTTTTTGGTTTTGATATCAGTGTTACACTAACTTCATAAAATGAATTAAGGATGCTGTTTCTGTTCTTTGGAACAGTTAGTGTAAGAGTGGAATTCCTTTTCCCCTGAATATTGATAGAGCTCAGTAATGAAAAATCTGGGCTTAGAGTTTTCTTTGTGGGAAAAAATTCCTAGATGGTATAGTAAAAAAAATTTTTGTGTGTGAAGAATTTAAGGTTAAAGAAGTTTCTTCCTGTGATGACAAAGGTTAGCGGTTATAAATGAAAAATCCAGTCACTGATTAATACCTTTTTTTTTTTTTTTTTTTTAAGGTACTAGGGATTGAAGCTGGGACCTTGTATATGGGAAGCAGGCACTCAACCAACTGAGCTACACTTGCTCCCCTAATACTTTTTTATTGAATTATTTGAATTGTCTTGATGCCATTTTTTAAAATACACGTTACATGCCTTGTCAATATAAATCATTACATTTAACATACACTTAAACCTGCATTTTAAGTTTTTGTAGGTTATGTACTATATTGCTTTAATACATTTGTTTAGATCAGCACTTTAAGCTTTTCAAGTTTCTAAGAGTTCTTTTAGGAATCTTTAAAGGACTCTCATCTATGTAATCTAGATTCTAAGAAGTTCTGGCTCTTACAGTTGCTATCTTGATTATGTCTCTAACTTCTGGGCATCAGATTCCTCACTTGTAAAACAGATATCTGCTTCATATAATTTTCATGAAGATTAACTGAGAAATGCTTTATAAACCATAAACTATATAAATGCAGGATTTAAAAGATATTGAATGTAGGTCAAATGTTCCAAAGAAAGAGGTCTAGAAAGAACCTTTGGGATCAGTTTCAGTCCCTCCATGTTGTAGGAAACTGAAGTTAAAGATTCAAGGTTACCTTTATTAGCTATTACTGAGCTGATCTACAGCCCAGGCTTCCTGCTTCTCAAACCATTGGGCTTTTCCTCTTGTGCCCAACTTCAAATTAAATGCCAGGTAATTGAGAAAAACTTTGACTTCTTCAGGTACATGGTTTTGTATATCATTCCCAAGAAGTTAGTTAGAAAAGTACATGGGACATTAGGGGAAAAGGAATTTTAAGACTTTAGTTTAATTTGCCAGTAATTAAAACTGCTGTCAAAGTAGTTATTGAAAATTTTTTTTTCCAGAATTCAGACAAAGGGAGCCTTGTTATACTTTTGAGGGATTAAAATTCATCTAATACAGTAAGTAGTAAGGGCCTGTGTGATTGCTTATGCAGGAATCACTTTGTACTTGAAATTCAGTTGAAAATTTCAGTTGAAATTTTACTTTAAAAATCATTACTTTAATAGAATTTTAGTAAAATTTTACCTTGTACTTAACATGAAAACTTTCCAATTTAATTGTGTTTGTGAAAGGTAGTTCCTTGAAATCCAATTTTTCGTCCTAATTCCTTATTCTATCTAAATATAGTCTGAAAATTGTCCTTTAACATGTCTCTTAAAGTTATTATTTGAGCTTTGAAGATTCAATATATTATGGTATTTGTGGCTTCTTATGCCTTTACTCTCTGACTGCTGTAGTATACTGGAGCAGAGAGCAGAACAAGGAAATCCCAGACTAGGAACTGCTTCCTCTTTCCCTCTAGCATTGTTTCTCCTCTACCTCCTTGTCCTTCCACCTTCTCCTATTCTTTTTACCTTCCCCTTCCCTCTTCCTCTTCCTAGGGCACAGCCTATGTTTCAGTTTTTAATCCCAGTTCTGTTGTCTGATCTCATTTGAGAATCTCCTCTTTCTTTTCCTTCTTACTCTTCTTCTTTTGGGAAATTGGCTCCCTGTGAAATGAGACAATATAGGGACATGTTAAAGGGAGAAACCCAGGAATAGCTTTTGTGTATAATAACAGGTTTGCTGAGGCAATTTTAAAATCCTAAGTATTCTCTTGTGTGTAGCTTTTCTACAAATAAGAGTTTTAAACTCATATTTTAAATGATTTTTTTTTTTACTTGTTATTTGATCACACTGCTATTTTTAATAGAGGCAATACCATCACATGCTAGATTCATCAATAGTTATTTTGAATTAAAAGTTTCTAAGAACTGAGGCTTATTCTTTGGTTTTTTTGCTTTTTAAATTTGTATGTGTTTATCTTTCTGTTTTAATAGTCATTTATATGAAGATTCAGTAAGCATTTATATAAAAATTAATTATAATTTTATGGACTAAAAGTCAAAGGACAGATTTAATGTTAGTTTAGCTGTTGTGTAGAATTGTGACTTTTTTTCTCTGAAAAACACTTAAAAACATCATAACATATACCTTTACTACAAAGGTGTAACTTATGCCTGCCATAGAGAAGATTCTCAAAAAATGTTAGTTCCTTTTTAGGTCTTATGGGCATTAGCTGCATTATAATTCTTCAGGTTTTCTAGAACTATTTATTATTCTTTATGTTTGTTTCATTATTCTTTAAAGGAACCGATGGGAGTGAATATTGTTATCCTACTTTTACAGCTGAGAACACCAAGATCCAAAAATGTTAAGAGATTTACTGAAGATTTCATGGCTAGTAAATAGTAGAATTCAGATTTGAACTTAGGTCGACTCCAGAGTTGGTGTTGTACTGCCTTTGTTCTGAAATTTTGCCTATCCCATTGAGAGACTGATCATCTAGTGAAAGATGGAGTTGATAGGTAAACAGTTACAACTATAATAGTTATGCCTAAAACATTATGAGTGGAGAATAAGAAACATCTAACTGTTTAGGAAGGTCAGGAAGTCTTTATAGAGGGAGTGTGAGTCATTGGTGAAGTGATTCTTTAGGGATCAGAATGTGCCTTGTATTTCATGCTGTGGAGATTGGACTGTATCCTTTGAAGGATTAGGAGCTACTGAAGGGTTTTAAGCATGAGGATGATGTGATCAGATTTGTATTCTAAAAAAATCTGGTGGCCTTAAAGGGGGGTCTGTTTGTAGTGTGGTGCAACTACCGAGGGGGAGACTTAAAATAATGCAATGGGAAAAGTGATGAGGTTGTTTCTTAGGGCAGTGGCTATAAGGTGGAGAGATGGGAACTGGATTTGAGTGAGGTTTCGCTCGTGAGAGATTGATTTGGTAACTGGTTAGATAGGGGAGAGACTGGAGAAGTCCAGGTTCACTCCTAAATTTCTACCTTTGAAGACTAGTTGGACATTGATACTGCCATTCATTTAGAAAGAATATGTTTTTGTATTTTGGGGAAAGGAGTGGGGAAGGAAGCAGCTCAGTTTTGTGCTTTAATTAATGTTTCCTTACTCATTACTTGTTTCCTGAATCTATACTCTTAACCTTTTCTCTCTACCAGAATCATTTTAATTAAGCCCTAATTACAGCTGATATTAACTTTTAAATGCTCTGATTTATTTCTGTTACTAACTGTAATTGTATGTTCTTTGCTAACAAGGTCTTTCTACTTAATTCATCTATTCTGTTTCGTGTTTTTCCCTTCATTTAAAAATCTCTGAAATTGGAGTTTGGGCTAAAAGTGATGTTAGTGTTTTTGTTAATAGAACCTAAATAATAGTGCATCTTAAATTTGATGGCAACTTAAAGTCAGTGGAAGCTTTATTAGTATTATACCTATGAGTTACTCCTCTATTTCAAGCTTTTATACTCGAATTTGCACTGTTTGTAGCTGCTTCCAAATCTGGTTTTATTGTTGCTTGTTGCCATTATCACCATCTCTATTTTCTAACCATCATTTCTTGAAGGTCAGCCCTGGAGTTGGATATGTCACATGCCCATTCTAGATGCTTTACGTATTATTTGAGCCTCATATTACCAGTAAGACTTTCGGGCTTTCTTCACCTTTTTCCATTATTTTTGTTTTTTTCTGAAACGGTTCATGAAATGCTTAATAGTATACAATGTTGTGTAAAATCATCCTGGGAGCTTTTTAAATCCTAATTTAGTATCTATAGAGATTTAAACTTGGAAAGTGCTTCAGAGATCATGACTTAAACCACTCCCCAATCTTTATAATTCCATCTACTAAATATCCCCAATTTTGGGAGATGTTCACTGACTCATAAGAGAACATGTTGTGTTTCTGAACAGTTCTATAAGAAAGTTTTATTTTATATTGATTGAAAATATTTCCCAGATATTCATTTTAAGGATTTCTTTTATTCTTGATATGAAGAATAGTGTGAGCAAGGCCTAGAGGTAGGAAAGTACTGACCAACTAGAGTTTTGGGTACGCAGGTCAGTTAGGGTTCTTTGATTATAAGAAATAAAAAACCATTCTGACTAATTTAAGCATTTTTGTAAAAAAAAAAACAAAACAAAACAAAATGTGTTTTGGAAGGGCATGGATAGTTTGTAGAATGAAAGTGAAGCACTTAAGGGGAAGGTGGGGGAGGGCAGAAGATATCTTGCCTCTAACTGGTTTAGTTTGTGTCTTGGCTAGGGGAGGCAGGGCATCTTTACCACAGTTCCAAGACTGCTTGAGAGTGGTATAGTTACCCTGTGACCAGAAGAAGGGGAAATGGATGGATGCTGGGCAGAAACAACAGATATCTACTATGCTACCAATGCTGGCTGAGTTTTCAGAACATAAACAAGTCAGATTAATTGAAGTCCAGAAATATTTTTCAACTATCACATGTAACAATTGTTAACAAGTGACATTGCTTTGTTTTTTTTGTTGGGGCTCTATTGACCTAGGCAATTAACAGCTAAAGTCTTCTAAGATAAGAAAAAGTAAACCCACTTAAATTTTTTAATTAAGAGGAAATTTTAGCTTTTAATAATTAGACAATATATAGATGTTGTTCCCAGGTATTTTTTTTCCCCTCCAAAAATAGAGCTAAACGTTTTATGTTTAAAAGAGTGGTCCAGTTTTTTTTCTTTTTTCTTTTCTTTCCTTTTTTTTTTAGGAGATATCAGCAATTGAACCTGGGACCTCGTACATGGGAAGCAGACGCTCAGCCACTGAGTTACACCTGCTTCCCTGGTCCAGTTCTGATCAGATTGCTGGTCTGCAAAGAATTTTACTTTTAAGCTGTTAAGCATATGATTACATTCAGGATTGAAATAACATATTTTAGTGACAAAGCTGTTTGTCTAGATGGAATCTAAATATCTATCTAGATTATGGTAAATATGGGAATAAGTCTGTTCAGTATAGTACCTACACAGCCAGCATTTCAGGAAGCAAAGCTAATATTACTTAAAATGATCAGCATTGGTTTATGAATGACTTCTTTCATTCCATTCTACATCATTCAAAATCATTTCTTAGAAATTTCTGATTGAGTTCTGCAGGCAGGAAGAATGCAGTAATTGTCAGTCTTTTTGACAACGTGTCCTCCCACGTTCATTTCTACCTATTCGATGCTGCCCTGTGTCCTCATATCCTGAGCTAGAATGGAGCTGTTGCAGTGTTCCAATTTGTCATGTGATAGGTGGAGTCTTCTTGGATTGTCTGTAAGAACTGGCTTCCTGTTGCTAATAGGGCCAAAAAAAAAAAAGTTCATATTGTATGAGTTTAGTTGGAAATTTAGTTTATATACCTAGATGTATCTTTCTCAAAAATTATGAAATGCAAAGGAAAGTGGTGAATATCCTTATGCTTGGTATAATGAGTAAGGTCTTTTCCTAATTAGCGACATCTCTGTATGTAGGGAGGCTGCATATTAAAGTGGGAGGAGTGTGAGTTCTGAGAATTAGTCAAACTTTGTAAATATTTTTGTAATCTGCCCGAGTCTCTCTCACTCTATTAGCACTGCCTTAGTTCAGACCTTCATTGCTTGGGATAATAAAACAACTTGTCTCCTTGACTCCAGTCTACTTTCCTTAAATCCATATTCTGCAACAGTCTGAACATTCTATACAAAACACAAATCTGACATTATCTCCATGAATCCCTAATTACTGATGAATTCTGCTAAGGGCTGGGTGTTTGTGGCATAACCCCAGTGGCTCCTTGAATATTTAATTTCCGTGAAGTTTCATTAGCTAAGTAATTTTATTTATATGTATACACATACATACACATATACAAACCTATATACACACATATATGTGCATAATGTTTGTACAATATTTTATTGAGCTTGTTTACATAAAAATAATCCTTTCATTTGAGTCTCAAGACTTGATAATTTTAATATCATTAAAGTTGAATATTTATCATATAATTAATTTTCTTCTCTTGAAATGATTTAAGTAATATTTTACTTATTTATTTCTTAATATTTCTTAAAATACCTAATATATGAAGATGTTAATTCAGACATGGGTGTAAAGTTAGAAAAGAGAGAAAATAGAACACATAACTGATAATAAGAAAGTAGCACAGTTCTCTGATAACTATGTTCATATTACTAAAGGACAAACTTAGCTGAAGCTTGCAAAGAGTAATATAAAAGGAATTTTCGAATGTTATGTTTGGAAGAAAAAAACAAAGAAGGCAGTGGATTTATTTTTGGTGCTGTAATGTTACTAGATAACAAAGAGAAAGCCAAACTCTTATTTGGTTATCTCTTTTGTTAGGAAAATAATTGTGTGATTGAAAATGGTAGAGCCAACATTATTGTTTATTAAGGATGGGAGAGGATTAAAGTCCAGGATGAAGAGGCAATGAGAAAGGAACTAGCTGTTCTTAATTGACAGGATTTTTTCATCCCAGGGTCTAAAAGCAACTTAAGAACCCATTTTCATGATCTCTGAGCAATCTTGAACACCAAGAATGGTACATGAAGGGTGGCAGTTATCTTTTTTTAAACATTTTTATTGAGGTATAATTGACATATAATAAACAGTTTTCATTTATAGTGTACAATTTGGTGTTAACCACTTATCCATGTATATATGTGTAGGTATATCTATATAAATATACGCCCAAGAAACTGTTACCACAGTCAAGATAATAATCATAACCATCATCACCAAAAGTTTCCTGTGCCTTTTGTAAGATTAAGAGATTGAGAAGGAGCAGTGAGTGAGCAAGGAGAACAAGGATAGTATGTTGTCCTGGAAGCTGGGGCAGATGCTTACTGGTAGGCCACATAAGATGAAAAATAAGAATGGACCATGGGACACAAAAGGACAAATACTGTATGAATGTGTTACTGTGAACCAAATATATTGTGTAATATATTGTTTGATTAAAAAAAAAATTTATGTATCCATTACATTTAATTGAGAAAAAAAAAAGACTGATGATGGTCAAAACAAACAAACAAACAAAAGAATGGACCACGGGATTTAGTAATGTAGAGATTATTGGTGCTATTGATGAGGGCAGTTTTGGTGGAGTGGTGAGGGTAAAAACCTTATCAGAGTTGGCTTTCAAGAGAAAGGGAGGAGAGAAATTGGAGATGCTAAGTTAGTAATGTTTTCCAGATTTTCTGAAAAGGGGAGCAAAGAATTGGGGGCAGTAGTAAAGTTGAGGGGTTTTGTTTTTAAGGATGGGATTGAAAAACCAGCATGTTTTTTATGCTAATAGCAGCGACCCGTTGCAGAGCAAAGTGTTGAACTCCTGGAGCGATGCCTGTGAGAGGCTAAATGGGATGAGATTTAGTTACAAGTGTAGAGATTGACTTTATATAGAAGCAGGGATAGTTCATCTGTGGCAAAAGACAAGAGATACAATATGAGCGTGTAGACCCTAGAAGGTGGTTTGATGAGTCATGGAAGTTTTTGGAAGTTCTCTTCTGATTGCTTCATTTAAAATTTTCAGGGAAGTTTAGGAAGCAAAGTCACTGCTGAGAGTGAGGATGTGGAGGAGGCATTGTGGGTTGAGGAGCAAGAAAGTGTGAAATAGAGTGGGAGAGTGAATCAACCAAGAGTTCTAGTATGACTGCCCGGATTAAGGGTGCAGTTGAGGTCTGTGCTCATGTATTTAAAGCATCACACCTCAGTCTGGTTATGTGTGTTTCTCCAGTCATGTTTAACTACATGATGTGGGTGCAGAGCAGGTGGAGAATTGATTTAACCAAGGTTATGACTTTGCTATGAAATATGATGAAGTGAGAGAAGGAAAAGGGAGTTGAGGGTGTGTGTAGGGGAGTGATTATAATGAGTGGCCATGGGTTTTAGCTGTGAAAGGAGGGGAGAAAGGATATGGAAGGGTGAGGAACAGTAATCTATGCAGGACATCATGGTGACTGAGAAGGGTGGAGTCTGGATAATGTTTGAAAGGTAGAGCCAAGATTTCTTGATGGTTAGATATGCGATGTGTGTGAGAAGAGTAGTAAGACTGACTCCAGATTTTTTTGGCCTGAGCTCTTATAGGTATGTAGTTGCTGTCTTTTGAAGTATACATTATCACATTCAGTGGCTTGGCTATGTTTTGTTGATACATTTAAAATGAAAAAAAAAAAAAAAAAAAAAAAAAAATTCTATGATTAAGCCAGGCAAATATAAATCTTAAATTTCTATACTGATTCATTTAGTCAATAAGTACTTATTGAGTGCTTGTTAGGAGGCACTTGGTGGTGGTCTAAGTGATGGGAATATAGCACTGAACAAAACCATAATAAAACCAATAATTTGCATTGGTTTCAGTTCAAATTGGGAAAATGCTGTTTTGGAAATCTTATGAAACAAGTGATTACTGTCTTAATGAAAATGAAATTTTCATTTAAAAGTCTGCTAAATAACTGGTCTGACTGTTTTAATATTTTTTCTTTGGGCCAGTTTTAAAATGATTATCTTTAATACTTTTCCTCTAGGAACTTATATTATCACAGAGTCATTTCTTAGATCACAGTTATTTAAAAAAATTAACGTATTAATGGTATATTCCAAAGAATATAAGAGTAAGCGTGAAGATTAATAAATTGGAATTTGTTTTATAGTTTATAGACCACATGAGAAAATCTTTATCTTTATTAGAACATGACCCTTTATTTTAGACCAGAAACGATACTCCTCAGATTGATTGCCTTAGAAATTTCCAAAGTTTAAATCCATTCTAAATGGAAGAAATTATGCTTTTCTTCCATTTATTAAATTACAAAGCATATGCAGAAAACCATTATACAAGCTTTGGCATAATTCTTTTGGGTAATTCATGAGTGCCATGAGTTTTAGGTAGTGGCAAAGTTGAAGTATGTATACCTTCCTAAGGACAAGTCTTTCAATAGAAGAAGCAATATTAATTTATATGCATATATTTTGGTATATTGATTAAATCATTTCATATTCTCAGTGTTATCTTCAGTAAAATCTGATATTTAGAGAGAGAGCCCTGAAGGTGACAATAAATAATCACTTCTGAAGAGTAGAAGTAAACACTTTCAGAGGAAAGAGATTATTCTGGGAAATATTTTAGTGTACCATACTGGTTATTAACAATGTTTGCTACATACCAGGAATCTGCAGTAACCTCTTTAACTCTGAACTCCCTTCACTTCTACTTACCTATTTTGAAGCAGAAATAGACGTTAGAATTACATGGTGGAAAAATCATGTGAACGGAATAGGTAGAAAAGATTATATTTAAGAATGATGTTGATGATCTTAACAGTTATGTGTCAGTTCTTTCAAAAACTACACAAAAGCTTTGCTTGAATCATCTTTTTGCATGAAGACTTTTGCAAGATGATATCACGTACTGACATGTCCCGTTCCTCTTTACTGTTCTCAAAGAGGCTATTTTAAAAACATTTGAAGGAGATATTATCTTTAAAATTCATAGACCCCATTATGTTTTCTGCTTTGATGTTTTAATTATCATAAGGATTTAAGTAAGCTTTGGGACTATACATTATTTTAGAACCTTGGATGTTGGAAGCAGAATTTTTAAAAGTTTAATAAAGAAGGATTTTTTTTGAGGCTCCCCCTCTCCAAACCAAACAAAACAATGGCCGTCTGTTCTTGAAGGTTATTTCCATAAGAAAAGGGATTGTTTAGCTCTTTCTTTTTATATTGTATAGGCAGTCCCCAACTAGAAAATTTGATTTGCAAATATCACTGAACATGAAGTCTCTGGCCCTGGTCTCATTTCCCTACTGTGGCCACCAGCACATCACAACATAGACCAGCTCTTGCCTCTTCCATTATGATTGTAGCTATAGCCTTGTAAGCCTTCCTGCTTTTATTATGCAGCAACATGGAAGGGGCATTACAAATATTTTTTGTGGGATCAAATTGGTAGTTAATGGACTCTTCCTGGTTGGAAATGTGAATTTGTTCAGCTTAAAAATGTTAAACTTTATAAAGTAATTGTGTGAACAATCAAAGATACAGTAAAACTTATTCTAAATGAGCATTGTCCTTTTCAAAATAGTAATCTTTGGAGATTTAAATGCTCTCTTCACTCTTTCTCTTCTTTCTTTGTGTTTTAAGGTATATTTGGTTTTGGGATCAGCCAAAAGATATGTAGAGTGAAGTCTAATTTTTAAAAAAGTTATTTTGACCAGGTAACAGTAATACAATAGAAAGACTGGACTTACATTTCATGAGACTTAATATTGAATTCCTACTGTTCCATTTATTAGTTAATGACTGAGCATTTACCTCTTTAGACAATAGTATCTATTGAGTGTCATTTATTGAGTACCTAATATGCACACACACTAATATAGATATTTTATATGTAGAGCTCTCATTTAATCCCCACAACAACACTGCAAGGTTATTATTATTCTTATTCTACATATGAGGAAATTAAGGAACTCAGAGATTAAATAACTTCCCTGAGATTATACAGTAAGTGGTAGGGTGAGAATGAATAGAAAATTAAAGTGCCCCCCCCATTGTTCTACCTTTCTTATCTGTAAATTCAGGATTCTCATTTTATTTTGCATGATTGTTGTTAATTTCTTGTACTGGGAGATAAGTGAAACAATGTAAAGTTCTTGGATCAATGTTTGGCATATAGAAAGCACAATAACAACATTTTCTATTTCTCTGCTGTTAATGTAGGTAGGATAGTATTAATAATCTTGGTGCACTGTAGCTTTTGTTTTGGTTGTAGCTTTGAATCATCATATTCTCCTCTCCAAAACAAAACAAAATAAATAAAAATAAGCTATTCCACCACTCTGTGCATGCAATGTATTAGCATATTAATAAAAAAATTAGTGTAAGGTTAAGAATACAGTCTCTCTAAAGGGGCTGTGCTTCTTGAAATCCTAATCTCAATTTTGGTCACTTTGCTTTCAATTGTCTATGTCATTAAGACTTTTCTGATTTCTGGGGAGAAGTTAGGAATTTCTTCTTGATTCTCTGCATGTGTGTTCCTAAATTCCTCTCTTTTTGTTAAAAACATTTTTCATTAAAGTTTTTATAGCATCTTTGGAAACCAGGAGTCAATATAATAAATGTATGCTTGCTCCTGTTTAGTTTCATTTCCTTCCACACCTAGTCAACAGTATTTTTCCACATATAACAGATGTTGCAAAGTTATAAACAGCTATGTTTTTGAAGAGTTTATAGTATAAAACAAAATTGGGAAAATTTATGCAACTGTCACTGAATTTAGAGATAAATACAGCTGTATAAATACTTCTACTTATTTATGTACATTGAAAGAACATATTGGTTAACGGTGAATATAAATGTATATAAGGGAGTGTGTTGTAATATGAATTACATATTAAGATAGTTTTGAGGCAGAGGCATTATCTTCTGGCTCAGTGTAAAGAAGCTCTTTTGAGATGATTACAAGGACTCTTGTAAGTGGCAAGGACAAGATGCTTTATGGGGAGAGGGATAAATAGGAATGAAATAATCAGAAGATGGGGAAATTGAAAAATGTCTCTGGAAAATGGGAAGGGACATAAGGGAACTGAGTTTGTGTCTCTTTAAAACATTTGGAAGGTAGTATAGGTGAGCATAGCCATTATTAAGGGGAATTCTTAGCTATAGATCAGGGGAAACTTCTTTCTTTTTGCTAGGATCCAGATTAATTTATAGGTACTTTTTATACAAAATCAGTGATTAAAAAGATTCAGAGCTCCAAGAGGCAGTCATCAGTCAGAAGGGTTTTCTAGCAAAGTCCCTTTATTTTCTTTTCAGTATGATACTTAAGCCATAATTAGATACATCTGCAGTGGTTTCTGGCCCTCTCTTGGTAAGGTCTATCTTCCTTAACTATTGTTTAACTTTTCAGTGGTCTGAGCAGAAAGGAGAGCTCCTAGACTCATCCACCTGCTTTTTTGTTTATACCCATCCAGTTACAACTTTCCCTTATTTCTTTAGCATGAAATAAGCTCTAAATAAACCTTAGCTGCTGTTAATAACATTAAGAGCCCAGATTGATTTATTCAGTATATAATTTGAATGCTACCTATATAATAGGTACTGTAAAGGATTGAAGCTCAGTTCTCTCTAAAAAAGTATGTAGCAGCCTTTATTATGTATTTATTAGATTTTTTGAAAAACGTCCATTAATCAAATCTCTCTGTATTAGGTGTTTGTTAGGTTTGTGTTTGTGCTAGACACTGGGGATATAAGGGAAATAAGACAATTTGCCCTAGAGAGGATATCAGAAGAGAGGGAAGACATTATTCACTTTCTTTTTGAGTTTGAATCAGGTCTTTTTTTGGTATATTGAAAAATGACACCAAAGAATTGTTTCTGAAGATTTTAGAGATAATTGTCACCTCTAAATATTCAAATTGCAGGGAAGCGGCTGTGGCTCAATCAGTAGGGCTCCCGTTTACCATATGGGAGGCCCCGGGTTCGGTTCCCGGGGCCTCCTGGTGAAGGCAAGCCCGCCTGCACGGCGTGGTTAGCTGACCCAGCGAGCACAAGCAGCAAGGGGGGGATAAATTAATAAATAAATAAAATCTTAAAAAAAAAAAAATTCAAATTGCAGTATTTGATTTGATAAATGCTTGAACTACTAGTGGAAGTAACAAATACAAATAATATTTATTTTAAAAATTCCTCTTATGTTAGTAGTAATTAAGAAAATCCTAATCATGAGAATAGTTGCCAGTATGGTAAGCCCAGTTCTTGGCAGTATATAATGTGTTTTTTTTTTTTTTTTTGGTTTTTTTTTTTTTTGTTTTGCTGGCAGTATATACTGTTACACATTTTAGCAGGGTATGGTGATTGGTTTGTGATTGAGTTAGTTGGCTCTCTTTCTTGGTTCTTTGATGCCTGAAATTTGCTTACTTAAAAGGTATTATAGGAAGGAAACTAGCTCTATAAATGACTGGATTTACTTTTTTCAGCTTCCTTTTTTTTTTTTTCTTATGGTCTTATTTTCTTAGATTTCTGAACTGTGTCCTGTACATACAAGAGGCCGGCATCATTTGGTGGAGATGACAAAATGTAAAATATGGCATAAGTATTCCTGTAGGGGAATAATGAAAGGGCTTAATAAAATCATATTTGATGCATTATTTAACTCCAGGTTGCTTGGTCTGGTTCTCAGCCAAATAGAAGAGAAAGAGAAAATGTACCTTTGTTTTACTTCGACTTTGAGGCCTGCAGTGTCAGTCATATTTGTCTCCTTTCTCACACTACATTTAGTTGTTTATTCAGTATGACCTTTTCTTCCTATCCCCATTGCTGTGACTGTAGTTTATATTTTATCACTTTCTACCTCGACCGTTGGAATAGGTGTTCTTTGGTAGTAAACATGTGGTCTAAGACTGTAGTTTTTTTCTCTTCATTAAAAATAAAATTACTTGGGGGGGGGGAAATAAAATAAAATTACTATATGGGAAAGTGTTCTTTAAACTTGAAAGCACTACACAGAATATAAGTTGTAAATTAAATTTTTTTTCTGTGGTACATCTTTTGTCATGTCTCAGTCCTACTTAAAAACCTTCAGTGGCTTCTATTATTAGACTCCTCTTAAAGTTCTTCCTTGCCCTTCACTGACTGGCCCTAAGATGTCTTTACAGATTTATGTCCTATTGCTCCTCCACCAATTATTTAGTAATATTTTTCTTCCTCCCAATATGGAATACTAATGGTATTTTGTGGGGGACAGTTCTTTATTGTGTGGGACTGTGCATTCTAGGTACTTTAGCATCCATAGACTCCAACTCACTGAAGGCCGGTAGTAGTCCCCAGATATTGTGACTGAGTAGCTCATAGTAAACGTTTGACTTTCCCCGTTAATTTAGCATGCATATTTGTTAATACGAAAACCTTAGTTGAGGGAGGATATTGAGAAAAGAAAGCCTTCCCCTTCACACCAAACAGAACCATCTTTTAAAATATATCAAAAACAATTTGATGACCAAGTAAGGTTATAATACATGTTTACATGTATGTATTCTTTCCTGAATTGGCAGTGATCCCCTTCCATGGAACACATTTATGCTTCTTGGTGCTCTCAGCCTAAAGAGAACGCCTTCATCCAGGTATAGGGTTAGGGGAGTTGTCCTCTTAGCCAGGTCCTGGCATATCCTGGCATACCTAAGATATTAGTATTTTATTCTTTTCTGACCCTGGTGGCACTGTTCCATTTATGTTCATTATACTGACACTTGAGTATGAATTTGTAGTCTGGAAGACTTGATTTGAATCCCAGTTCCATCATGTTCTTGGGGTGTGATCTTCAGCAAGGTTTTCATGAGTCATATTTCCTTATCTAAAAATTAGAGATAGTCTCTGCCAATTAGAGTTGAAGGAATTAAATTATGTACACAAAATACCATTGATTTCTAGAATATAGCAGATTTTTCTTATTTGGTGAAATAATTTTAATTCAATTAACTTTATTTCTGTAGAATCAGATTTAGTATTTTGTCTGTCTTTGAGTAGAGGATAGCAAGGTGGATCTTAACAATAATGTTGGTTGCTGACTTTGGCTAGGTCTCATTCAATTTCAGCTGATTCCTTTTTCCTCAGTGGAAAGTGCTTCTCTTGCTTCAGTGAAAAGAAAAGAGCACTCAGTGTATAATGCTAAAAAGATATATTATGCCGTATTGCATTAACACAAGGTGAGGAGATGGGGGGGGGGGCGGGGAGAAATATGTCTTAGTCTTTATCATTGTGTACCCAGCACCAAGCACTGGACCTAGCACATTACAGGCATTGCTCATCATGTTTAAATGAACAAGTGGATTCTGTTTAGATGAGAAACTTTTTCAGACTATGGAGTACATGATAATTAGTGCATTTTGGGTAGTTAAAGTAGGTGTCTATGAAAAGTTGGCAAAGGAGAATGATTTCGGTATTTTAGCACTTGTTTTAAACTGTTGTACCTGATTCTTTATAGGCACAAATATTTTATAACAGGTAGTATATTTTAAAAGAAATTTAGGCTAATTTGAGTTAAAATAATCACTTATGTGGAATTAAACTAGAATGGAAACAACTGAAAAAAAAATGAAAAGGCATTAGTACAGGTAATAGAGATGAAAATTACAAGTATTCTAAGTTAGATTGCTAGGCCTTAATTCATTATACCAAAAGGAAATAAAATGTCATATGGGGAAATAGATCACTTTTGCCATATCTTTAACTCCTGTCTTTCCTTTCCTTCTGCCACTCCACCTTGGCAAAACATCAAACCCTAGAGCAATCTTCATCATCTACCTTCTCCATTCCTTGGAGTTCTGCCAGGTTACCTGTAGCACTGTCTGACAGCTGTGTCTCTCAGTCTTGGCTCCATCTCTTCTATCTCCTACTGTCACCAGAATTATCTGAGTGTTTAGTTTCCTCCTTGAAGTCCCTTTAGTGCTTTCATAGTTTTCAGGATATTTAATATTGAGAAAGGAACGCTAGAGCTCTAGCTCTGTCTTACCAATTTCCTACCTGCTCTGCCTCTTTTCCCACTGAAAATACGGTGTTTCTTCTTCTAGGCATACTTTTCTCTCCTTCCAAACTTATCACCTACAGATCTTTTAAAACTCCCCAAGATTACCTCTAGAAAACTTGTCACTGATTTCTCTTTCCCGGTCTGGATTAGGTGCCTTTCTTTCATGCTCCAATAAATGAACCAATGTTCTCAGTACCAAACATAATTTGTTGTGGGAGTCTGCATGCCTTCTTCCTCACTTGAGCTTTTTTTGAGTGCAGGGATACTCTTGTTTCTCTAATTTCTAATGCTTATCACTGCCTTGCACACTACAGGAGCCTAGAAGTTTGTGATTTAAATTAATGTATGAATTAATAGAATTTGTCAGAGGCTTAGCATATGTCTAGCTAAATCCAGGGTATTATGAACATGTGAGAAGTGTAAGAACATGGTCTCTGCCCTGCTCATAAGCTTAGTTGTATGGACAAAAAGACACATAAAGCAATTAGAGATTAATAAAGTACAGCATTAAGTGAGCACCTAAGTAGAATGGTTTGAGAGTAAAGATATAATAGAAAATTTCAAATCCCTTGACATTTCTTATCTGCCCTTTTCCTTCCCCCCCCCCCCTTAACACCACTATTAACTATGCTATATTTTACTTTTATTTATCTTATGTTTATTTACCCCACTTGTAAGTTTTATGAGAGATTTTTGTCTCTTTTTTCACTATGGTATTTCAGAGCCTGGCATCTTGGCAAGGCTCTATGGATATTTGTTGAATGGAAGTGTTTAGAGAAGGACGTGATCACTAGGAGATGGTATTTATGAAAGACTTCATTGGGGAAGTTAAATCCATCCTGAAGTGGGTCTGGAAAGATGGTGTTTTATTAAATAAGTTAATAAGTGTTTATTAAATATACTTAAGTTAGAAATGGTCAATTTTATTTTTATATGAAATTTTTTTTCAGATCATAATGTTCCTAATTTTCTCTTAAAGCTTATAAGGTTTGTGCAGCCCTCACTGTTAACTCTCCTAGAGGGTTTAACAACAAAGCCTATTTAATCAGAGTGAGTGATGCTGGCCTTATATTCCAGTTGAAATAGCACTTTCACTTGTTAATTAACAAGATAAAATGAATATAAAAACAGGGCTGTTTGGAGGCAATTACACATTGTATACAGATCTTCTTTTCACTGTATGTTATGGTACCTGAGAGTTTATTTTTTACTCTGTATCTTTCAGTATAATTACAAATGAGTTTAAACTCATAGGTATATACCTGTTTTGTGAATTAGGGATTGTATTTGACCATTATGGCTATAAGTTCTTAGATTTTAGTAGATCTTGATTGTCATTCTAATTACTTACATATACACATGTGCATTTATCACACATAAGTATTAATTGTGTTTTCCACTTGCATAGAGTTTCCTTTTCTCTTCTGCTTCCTTCCCATCCAAGGCTAAAGAAACTAAAATGAAATTCTGAGTTTAAACTATTAAAAATTTTAAATTGCCAAAATATCTTTTGGTTTACAAGTAGAATGTGAAATAATATAGGATTGCCATACTTTTTAGAAAATAGAATTATTAATGGCTTTCATGTACTTGTTTCTTTCTTGCAAGTTTTTCCCTAAACACAGAATTAGATATTCTTATGCTCTTATAGACCTTAGTAAGCATCTGGTCTACTTTCCTTATTTTAGAGATGATGTAAGTGAGATACAGACAGCTAATTCATAACAGAGCCAGAGTGATGCACTAAAATTTAGAACTATTGTTGAAGGATAACCAGTTTGTGGCGAACCCTTCCAACATACTAAACACAATAAACTTTTACTAGTTCTAGAAATACATGTGTTCTGATGGCATTTTTATAGGATAGTATATTAGTGGCCTGGTAAAAGTAAGTTCCTGGGGATTTGTTGTCCCAAGTATGGTGAGGAGCTATGTAAAATAACAGCTTCCTGCCTAACTGAGATGGATACGTCAGACCAAAGAAAAGATTCAGACAAGTCTAGCTTGGGAGTGGTGAGCAATTATTTAGGGTGCTTATGTGGGATCCTTTTCCTCGTCAGCGGGAGGAGAGACAGCATTTTCCAAGCTCAGTCATCTGTATTTGCTGCAAAACGAGAAGGGTCTTTTTATAATGCATAATGCATGCCTACATGCAGATGGGGAAGGCATGTGAGGGGCAGTAGGACTTCTAAAGAATGCAGTGTTCCATGATTTACTGATCAGGTATGGGTTCACAACCAGTTCCCGAGGATTGCCTTTTAACTATTTAGGAATGGAATGTTGCTGCGACTAGAAGGGGGAAAAACTGGAAGGGTAGTGGGTAGAAAATGCAAAGTCATATATGCCACATTTGTCTACCAACCAGATCGTGGCTGGAGTGAAGCGTTGGCAGTAGTTTTTCTTTTTGGTATATAGCATGTTTACTAGTTGGGTCAGCAAGAAGTAATTTTTACTAGTCTGATTTTTAAGCTGTGAAAAACTACACATTTTCTCTAAAATGTTAGTTTTTGACAACCTGAATATAAGGATTCACACTTCCCTTTAGAACATTTTCTGAAGGGGAAGAGATCTAACCGATAAATGTATGTTAAGTAAAACATCAGAAACAAGATTTTTAAAAAATCAGTCTTTTTCTTTCTTTTTTCTTGTTGAACTTAAGAAATTATTATTTTTTTAAAAGCCATATGACCTCTTGGATTCTCTTTAAACAGAAAAGTGAAAAAAATGTTTGAGGTTACATGAATATTCTGCATTTCCCTTTCTTATATTCTTTATGATATTTTCCTAGGACTTATATTTAACGAAACCAGATTATACAAAAATAGCACCCTGTATTCTATGATTTTTAGTTTTTTTCTTTCTTTTTTGGGGGCGACGGGAATAATTAGTAAACACAATAGGTTGGATAAGAAGAAAATGGTTAAAGATGTTTTAAAGATGTGGAAGAACCTGGCATTGGCGTTGGTACTGGTA
Source organism: Tolypeutes matacus (assembly GCA_026826555.1). NCBI lineage: Eukaryota > Metazoa > Chordata > Mammalia > Cingulata > Chlamyphoridae > Tolypeutes > Tolypeutes matacus. Next base: position 4,126,924 of record JAKSZT010052319.1, on the reverse strand, counting down.
TAAGTCCTGGTTACAGTTACCTATTATTAATTAAATTGAATTATTTATTTTTAGTCAATTGTGGGTGTATATTATACTTTTTATGTGAAGAATACTCTGCTAGATATTCTAAAGCTTGGTTTCACTAAGTCTGAAGTTTAATTTTGTTGGTTTTCTTTTAAATTATATTCTGTAATGATAGCCTGTGTTTTGGTATGGCAAGTTAGTAATTGCCTATTGTTCTCTTTCAGATCCCTGCATGTCGCTGAGTCCACCATGCTTTACAGAAGAAGATAGATTTAGTCTGGAAGCTCTTCAGACAATACATAAGCAAATGGATGATGACAAAGATGGTGGAATTGAAGTAGATGAAAGTGATGAAGTAGGTGAAAGAATTTTTTTCCCTGGTGTTCTCTTAAGATTCTCAGAATGACTGAGTTTTTTAATTTAAAATTTTCCTTGTATTCCTTGCTTGACTCAACTCCTTCATCTTTGGCATTTTCAGTTTTCCTTTTTACATTTTAATTTTAAGTTCTATTACATGGTTTTGCTGATTTTTCCCCCTATGTTTACAAGTTTCTCCAGTTATAAAAATTTTCAGTGTTCTGGTCTTGGATTTCTTCAAGTATATATCGTATTCTTACTGTATCAGTTCTCTGTTGCTGCTTTACAAACCACCTCAGAACTTAGTGACTTAAACTAAGTTCAGTAGTTCAAGTCATTCTTGACAGACTCAACTCAGAGTTGATGGACTCAGCTGGACATTTTTATGCTTGTTGAATTCATTTTGGAACTCTGCTGGGGCTGGAAGTTCTAAGATTGTCTCTAATCCTTTAGGGTCTCTTTCCATGTGGCCTCTCATCATTTAGGATTCTAGTTCAAGCTTTCTTATAGCATGACAGCTGGCTTACAGGTGGTAGTGTATCAAGAAGACAAGTTCCCATGTGCAAATGTTTAGCATTCCTCTGCTTGTTGATGCTTGCTAATGTCAGGTTGGCTAAGGCAAGTCACTTGGCAAATCTCAGAATCTGTGTGGGACAGGATTATACAAGGAAATGGCATGAATACAAGGAAATGGGGTTCACTGGGGGCCACTAATGTGTAATAATCTACTGAACCCACTGTCTTTATTTCTTAAGCATTCCTAGGTTCTTCCTGGTCTTCTTTCTCCCTTATTTTCTCCACTGAAGTTGTTTTCTTTATTTGACTGTGGTCTCATTCTGACCAAATTTCCTGGGCATATTTAGGCTTCCTCAATGTCTTTGTTGAATTTGTCCCTATTAAAATGTTCTTTTTTAGTTTATATAATACCAAATTATATTACTCTGTACATTATCATCTAATGCTATCAAATTTCAATCACATTATCTAATTACATTTTATTTAACTGTGACATTGTCTAAAGATCAGTTCTTTTTGTTTCTAGTTCATGTTAGAACAATATTTACATTTGTATTATTAACCACATTCATTGTCCACAACAGGGTTCACAATGTTACACATTCACATATTTAATCCTCTAGCTTACCTTATAGTGACATGCACAACCCCAGACTTACCCTTCAACCACAATCACACACACAATTTAGCATTGTTAATTACATTCATGGTAATATGCTACCATCACCTCTATCCATTTCCAAATATATACAATCAACCTTATTAAAAATTCTGTACATTTTTGGGATTTGGGAATTGTCCTGAATGACATTGTAACAACAGATACAGGCCATTATATATCTTGCCATAATCTACAGAATTGTGTGGGAGAGAGGGTAAACTACAATGTAAACTATATAATCCATGCTTAGTGGCAATGCTCCAGAATGTGCTCATCAATTGCAATGAATGTACCACACTAATGAAGGATGTTGTTAATGTGGGTAAATGTGGGCGGTGTGGGGCACGGGGCATATGGGAATCCCCTGTATGTTTATTTATTTAATTTATATTTTTTAGCTTTTCCCCTGTATTTCTTATGTAACATTTATGTAATCTAAATATCTTTTTAAAAAATTCTGTACAAATTAAGCATCAGCTCCCCATTCTCTCTTGTCGTTCTATCTCATGGTAACCTATATTCTAGATATTAACTTCATGAGTTTTCTCTTTATACTTAATACATATTAGTGAGTTCATACAATATTTGTCCTTTTGTATCTGGCTTATTTCACTCAATATAATGTCCTCAAGGTTCTTACATGTTGTTACATGCATCAGGTCTTCATTTTTTCTTACAGCTGAATAATATTCCATTGTATGTATATATCACGTTTTATTTATCCATTCATCTGTTGATGGACACTTGAGCTATTTCCATTTTTAGTGATTGTGAGTAATGCTGCTATGAACATTGGTGTGCAAATGTCTGTTCATGTCCCTGCTTTCAGTTCTTCTGAGTATATACTTTGCAACGGAATTGCTGGGTCATATGGCAATTCTATACTTAGCTTCCTGAGGAACCATCAGACTTTCTTCCACAGTGGCTGTACCTTTCTTCATTTCTACTAGCAGTGAATAAGTGTTTCGATTTCTCTACATCCTCTCCAAAACTTGAATTTTCTGTTTTGTTTTTTTAATAGTGGCCATCTAGTAGGTATGAAATGATATCTCATTGTGGTTTTAATTTGCGTTTCTAATAGCTTGTGATGTTGAGCATCTTTTCATGTGCTTTTTAGCCATTTGTATTTCCTTTTTGGAAAAATGTCTGTTCGAGCCTTTTGCCCATGTTTTAGTTGGGCTGTTTGTCTTTTTATTGCTGAGTTGTAGGATTTCTTTATATGTTCTGGGTATTAAGCCCTTATTGGATACATGGTTTCCAAATATATTCTCTCATTGAGTAGGCTGCTTTTTCACCTTCTTGACAAAGTCCTTTGAAGCACAAAATTATTCAGTTTTGAGGGGGTTCCATTTACATATATTTTCTTTCCTTACTTGTGCTTTGGATGAAAAGCCTGAGAAACTACCACCTAGCACAAGATTAAAGATCAGTTCTTGATCTGCTATATAAAACATTTACCGTGAAAAGGCTTATCCATTTTCGGTTTACTCCTGATTTCTCTATCTCTAAACCAATCTGTTTTCCTGACATAGTGCTTTCTGTCTGATTTCTTCATAGGGCTCTTTTACTTTAAACTTTCTATGTCTAAAATAAAATCCCAGCTCTTCTGTTTTAAATCCCTCACTGTTCAGTGGCACTTCTGGACCCACATCTCCTTAATTTTTATTCATCTAAATCAGGGTTTGGCAGACTTTTTCCTGTGAAGGAACAGATAGTAAATATTTTAGATTTAGTGGGTCATGGGGTATCTGTCATAACTGTTCAGTCCTGCCATTATAGAATGAAGCCCCCATAGACAATACATGAACTAATTGACATGGCTGTGTTCTAATAAAACTTAATTTACAAAAGTGGCAGTAGGCCAGATTTTGCCCACAGCTATTGTTTGCCTACCCCTGCTGAAATAAAGTCTTTTTTTCTTAAAATGTATCCTCTCTCTTCCTTTCTAACTACCTCTTCTCTGCTCTACTTATTTGCTTGCTCTATTTTAATCTAGGTATCAATTACTTTGTCCCTAGATTACTGTCTCTAGGTTTTTCCTCTCCAGTCCATCATGAATATCACTTTGGTAGTGTTTTTCTCTAATTAAGAAACTTGAATTGATTTCTAGTTGTTTATTAGATTAGATGTTAACTCTTCAGTCCTACATTTAATGTCTCTGTATCAGTTGATTTCCATTGATTGAGATAATCTCTTTTTTAATTGTGGTTAAATCCTTTTGGTTAGAGTTTAGTGTCAGTAATACCAAAATCCTGACTTTTAGTTCCAAATAGACCAATTTATTTCATTCATTTCTAAAACTATAGACTATATGATAATCCTCTCTTACATTGTTTCCAATGGAAAAATTTTTTGAAGTATGTAAATATGTTCTTTTGGTCCTAAGGAAGAGTGGATGAAATGAAATAGATGGGGTATGTATTGTGAAAATTTTGATTTTTACCCACAATAAAAAATTAATAAATTAAAAAAAAAAAAAAAAGAAATGAAATAGATGGAATATTACCTATTACTGGAATATAGCATAAACTACTTCGTTTTTATTGTAGGCCATTAAATAATTCATTCTTTCATCATCATCAATTTTTTTCTCTCCATATACACATATCACAATAAAGCTATCAGATTCTATTTTAGCAATAATAATCTGAATATTATTAGTGATAGATTGTTCTTTCTAATCCACCCAAGGTTATTTTAGTGGTTTATTTGAGTTGCCAATATAGATGTTTAAGAATTAGAATATTAAGTGAGTTATGGAGTTATAGAATTTATGTTACATTTGATACTCTTTGTAGAGGGAAATTATTCCCTAAATAGATTTTTAAAAATTATTTTTGTTTTCTTAATCACAGTATGACAATCTTAGCTTTTTTCAAATAAAATCCATTTCAACTCTGAGAGTATATTAATGTTCAGTAGATGAATGCATTGTGGAGTTTCTTACCTGTCTCCTGCAACTAAGTTGCATGCAACTTTATTTTTTTTCTTTATATTTAAAGAAGCTTTAGATTACATAAATGTTACATTGAAAATATAAGGGCTTCCCATATGCCCTCCCCCCTTCCCCTCCCACACTTTCCCCCATTAACAACATCTTTCATTAGTGTGGCACATATGTTACAATTGATAAAAACATATTGAAGCATTGCTACTAACCATGGTCTGTAGTATACATTATGGTTTACACTTTGCACCGCACAATTTTATAGGTTTTGTCAAAATGTATAAATGACCTGTATCTGTCATTGCAATATCATACAGAACAATTCCAGTGTCCCAGAAATGCTCCATGCTACACCTATTCTTCCCTCTTTCTCCTCAGAACCTTTGATGACCACTGTCTTTATATCAGTGTTACAGGTTCTTCCATAATAATAAGTCTACTTTGGTCCATAGTTACATTCCCCTCTTATATTTGTTCATTCCTCAGTATTGAGGATTTTGGAATGGTTGTGTCCGCTCTGCTTCAGATTAAGAAGGGGCTTAGATCTTACTGGTCAGATGGAAGGAACTGTTTTGCTTGCACTTGCAGATACTCTTTGTTTTTTTTGGGGTGGGAGTTGTCCATCATTATCCTTTTATTATTTGTCCTGGGTGAGTCCTATGAACTGAAGAGTAGGTGTTGGTTGCAACTCTGCTGAAATTCAGGGCTCAACCGGCATATGAGCAGACCAAAGATTAAGTCTCTAGGGTACGTATTTAACTCATATCTATGGCCAATTGGCTTTTGATGAGACTGCCTAGTCCACTGTATTGCAAATGAATAGTCTCTTCAACAAATGGTGCTGGGAAGGCTGGATATCTATATGCAAAAAATGAAGCTGGGCCCTTGCCTTATACCATCCACAAAAATTAACTCAATATGTACCATAGACTTCAGTATAAGAACCAAAGCTATAAAACTCCTGGACAAAAGTATAATGAAGCATATTCAGGATATGGTGTTTGTTTCTACTGAAAGCATGAGCAACAAAAGAAAAAATAGATTAATGCATCTTCATCAAAATTAAAAACATTTGAATATCAAAGAACTTTTATGAAAATTAAAAAAACAATCTACAGAATGGGAGAAATTTAGAAACACATAGTCAGTAAGGGTTTAATAACCAGAATATATAAAGAAATCCTACACTGCAACAGCAGAAAGACGACCTGATTTAAAAAAATGGACAAAGACTTGAATAGACATTTCTTCAGAGAAGATATGCAAATGGCCGAAAAACACATAAAAACATGGTCATCATCATTATCCATTTGAGAAATGCAAATCAGAACCAGAGTGAGATACCATTTCACACCAACAGAAAGGCTACTATGAAGAAAAAATGGAAAATAACAAGTGGTTGGAAAGAACATGGAGAAATAGGAGTACTCATTTGTCGTTGGTGAGAATGTAAAAGTGTTTGGTGGTTACTCAGAAAGTATAAAAATAGTATATAAGCCAGCCATCCTACTTCTAGGTATATACTCAGTTGAAATCAGGGACTTGACAGATATTTGCACAGAATATTCATAGTGTCATTATTCACACCTGCCAAAAGATGTAATCAATACAAGTGTTCACCAAGAGATGAATGGGTAAACAAAATGTAGTACGTATGTACATTGAAACATTCAGCCATAAAAATGAGTAAATGAAGTTCTGATACATGTGACATCCTGGATGAACCTTGAATAAATTATGTTGAGTGAAATTAAGCCAAACACAAAAGGACAAATATTATCTTACTTACATGAAATAATTACCATAAGCAAATTCATGGAGTAAGAAACTAGAATATAGGTTACCAGAAGCTTGCATGTGGGTAGGTAATTGGGAACTAATGCTTAATTGGTACAGAATTTCTCTTCGGGTAGTGGAAAAGTTTTGGTTATGGATGGTGGTGATGGTAGCATAGCATGTGATTGTAATTAACAGCCCTGAATTATGTATTTCAATGTGATTATATGGGGGGAAATTTTAGGTTGTATATATGCTACTAGAGAAAAATTGAAATAAAAACAACTTAAGACTGTACAATAAAAGCAGTTAACCCTAATGTAAACTGTGGACTATAATTAATAGTATAATTATAATAATATTCTTTCATCACTTGTAACAAAGGTAGCACAGTAATGTACAATGTTAATTAAAGGGGGACACATATGGAAACTATTTTCTGCTTTACTTTTTTGTCAACCCACAACATCTGTAATAAAAAAAAAATTTACTTTTTAAATTTTCTTATTAAATATAGAGTTTAGAATTCTATTATGCTAGCTGAACTTTGTTTAAAAAGAGAAGATACTTTTTCTTTATATATCTTCTAATATTAATATTTAAAGGCGAATACAGTATGCCATTATATATATATATATTTTTTTTATTTATTTTTTATTATGGGTAAAAATCAAAATTCTCACAATTCATACAAACATTTGTAAAATGATATATAAATATATATGCATATATGTGTATTTGCTTACAAAAATGCTATTTATATATATATATATATATATACACACACACACACATATATTTTAAGAGGTGCTCAGATTACCCAAAATACTACACGGAACCCACTGGGATTCCCACGCCGCCCACCTCCCACACCTCCCACCACATCCCACACAAACATCTCCCACAGTGTGGCCCACCAACCCCAACGAACTTACACATCCTGGAGCCTTGCCACCAACCATAGACCACAGTTCACACTGTAGACCACACTCTCTCCCACTCAGTTCTGAGTGGTGTGTGCTGATTTAAAATGGCCTACATCCATTGCCACAACAGTACCCAGGACAACCTCCAACTCCCAAAGAAGCCCCTGTATTTCAACTGCTCATCCGCTCCCTACCCAAAAACTGTCAAGTGGCCACTGGCTCCACCTCATTGTTATAATTTCTTGCATTGCAAGAATCACCATATGTGAGCAAGAGAATACCATCAAGTCCACTCTAGTCCATAGTTCTTCCCCCAATCCAGAGGCGACTGGGATGGTGATGTCCACTCCAACTCCAAGTGAGAGAGGGCTTATATCTCATGGATATGGTGGGTGGGATGATCCTGCCTGCAGATGCAGGCCCTCTCCATTCCCTGGGATGGCCATTTCCCATCGTTGTCTCCTCACCAGGTGACTTGGATGAGTCCATTGAGCTGTAGGGTAGGAGTTGCAGCTCCACCTAGATTTCATGCACACCTGGCACATAGGTAGGCGGGAGGCTCCAGTCTCTGGAAGTATACCTAAGAAACTCCAGCATCACATGTAGGTTTGAATAGAAGGGACTGGTGAACCATGTGCAGGGAGGACTTATTTGAGTCTAATTCTGTCACTCTCAGGAGCACAGATTCCAAAATAGAGCCCACTGATAAGGCATCAGTCTCTGGGGCTATCCCCCCTTATATAAGACCAGGCTGTCTCTGGAGCTCTCAGGAACCCCACTGAGTGGGGTGATAGGCACTTAGATGTTCTATGAGCTCCTACTGAGGTGTGCGTAAGAGTTACCTCTGGGATGACCTCCCGACTCTCTTTGAAGTCTCTTAGCCACTTGAACTCATTTGTCTTTACCGTTTCCCCCTTTTATTCAAATGCCATTATATTTTATTAGTATCTTAAGAAAATGTAGAAATGCATCATTCAGTCCAGTAGCCACAAGCTACATTTGGTTATTGAGCACTTGAATTTAGGTGTGATATAAATTCAGTGCAGCTTGGATTTTTTTTTTTCCCCTTTAAGATACCGGGACTGGGGATTGAACCTGGGACCTCTTGGGAATCCGGCGCTCAATCACTAAGTCACATCAGCTCCCCTGAGTTGGATTTTTCATTTTTTGCTTGTTTTTGTTGTTGTTGTTTGTTTTTAGGAGGCACCGGGAACCGAACCCGGGACCTCCCCTGTGGGAAGCAGGTGCTCAACTGCTTGAGCCACATTCGCTCCCTGCTTCTTGGATTTTGAAGATGTATGTGAGAAAAATAATGTAAAATATAAATTTTTAATTGTTGATTACATTTTAGAAGTGATAATATTTTGGATATAATGAGTTACACGAAATATATTAATTTTACCTGTTTTTCAGTTTTTAATGTGACTACTAGAAAATTTAAAATTAAATATGTAGATCATGTTTTGTTTCTATATATGATGTGATTTTAGGCCTTAAAGGATGAGTTTTTTTTTACTTTGTTAAAGGTTGCCAAGCAATATATCAAAAATAGATTCGCTTTTACAATGGGGATTTATTAATTTAAAAGCTTATAGTTCTGAGGCTGTAAAAATGTCCAAATCAAGGCTCAATCAGAAGATGCCTTCTCCTTGAGCTGCAACTATGGGTAGTCAGGCAGATGGCAGGGCACAATAGCAGCATCCTCCAGTCTGCTTCCATGAGTTCTGTTGATTTCAGCTTCTGACTCCCAGGGCTGTCCCAGTTTCTGCGCGTTTTTCACCTGTCTCTGCTGCTCTGCCGATTCCAGTTTATAAAGGTCTCCAGGAAGAGAATTAAGACCCACCCTGGGTCACACAATCTAACCAAAGGCCCTTAACTGAAATAATGTAATCAGAAGGTCCCACCTACAATAGGTTTACAAGCACAGGAATGGAATAGCTTAGGAACATAATTTTCTGAGGTCCATAAGAGAATAAAACCACCGAAAGTTTTTAATGCCATTGTTCTTTGACTGATTTTGGTGCCTTCAGTATAGTAAAGGTAGCTCTTGAGTTGTATTTCTTGTTAAAGTGTCTTATTTTTTAAAGAAGTAAAGAATACTATTATGGGCCTCTACTAGCCATCATTTGGAAATTTCACAAGTTTAATAGAAAATTTTGGTCAAAAAATTTAAAGTACTTAATTTCTTTCTGTGTATTTGTTTTGAAATATTACTTTAAAATTTAAAAAAATCTAACATTTGAAACTGCTGGCTAAAAACTATGTTTTTCTCTCTAGTACACTCTGTTATTATGTCTTTTTGGTCATATAAAAAGGCATTTATACTTATAGTTGTATTTATTCATTCAATATTGAGCTATTATTTAACTGCCTGTTTATATGCAGAATACTTGAAAATGTGTTTGGAATATATCAGGAAAAAGCCAGACAAATGTCTCTGTCCATTAGCTAATGTTGTGGTGGAGCTTGTGGGGAGGCAGATTAAACAAAAAACTAAATAAGCCGGGAAAAGTGCATCAGGACAGGTAGATGATAAATGGCTATAATTTTTTTAAAATATATTTTTTATTGAAGTATATCATTCATACATGACATGCATAAACAATAAGTATGCAGTAAAGATTGTGAACTTACAAAATAAATATACATAACATCCTACGGGAGTCTCATACATCACCCCTCCACCAACACTTTGCATTGTTTTGAAACATTTGTTACAAACTATGCAAGAGCATCATCAAAATATTATTACTAACTATAGTCCCTATCGTACATTTGGTTTATTTTTTCCCCAACCTATCCTATTTTTAAAAAAATATATTTTATTACATAGGTTGTGAACTGACAAAACAATCATACATAAATGTACAATTCCCATACCCTCACCAACATACCACCCTGTGCTGGAACATTTGTTACAGATTATGAGATAATATCATCAGACTATTACCACTAACCGTGGTCCATAGCATACATTTGGCACACTTTTTCCATACACCTCCATTATCAACACAGTACCTCTTTGGCATTGATGCAAGAATATTACATTATTGTTGTTAACCACAGTCTATAGGTCACACCAATTGTAGTTTTCTCATGCTTTTCCACATTCCCACTGCCCTGCAATAGTGATGTACATCTATTCTAGGTAACAGAAGGGCACTCTTGCATTTGTATCCTCAACCACAATTCTCATCCACCTCTGGGTTCACTGTGTTATAGATTATTCTTTAGATTATTCCAAAAAAAAAAAAGCAAAAAGAAAAAGTAAAAAAAAAAAAAAAAAAAAAAAAGCAAAAAGATTATTCCAAATCTTTAGCTTTCATTTACTTCCTCAGACTACGCTTTTCAGCCACAATCCCATTTATAAACCAGTTGCTACTCACTATAATGTGTTATCATCAACTCCATCTATTTCCACACTTTTACAGTCAAGTTAATTAAAGCTTCTACATACATTAAGCATCAGTAGTTCTTCTCAACTGCCCTCTTATCTCCTAATAACCTATACTCTAAGTTTTAACTCCATGTGTTTATTCTTTATATTTAGTTCATATTAATGGGACCATGCAATATTTGTCCTTTTGTGTCTGACTGACTTCGCTTAGTATAATGTCTTCAAGATTCATCCATGTTATCACGTGTGTCCCAATTTCATTTCTTCTTGCTGCAGCATAGTATTCCATCATATGTATATACCACTGATAAATGCCTATAATTTTTGATAATTGTCATGGTGGGCCTCCTTGAAAAGCTAACACATAAAGTGTATACTGTGTGAAGTACTTGGACAAGTAAGGGAACAAATAACTAGTAATTTTTCAGAGTTATGGTAAAACTGAATTTGGAAGGCTTTTGGGGTGTTTCAGATTAGGAATAGGATATAAAGCTTTTGCCCATATGTCCATGCTTACCAACTTTTAAGTGATAGAAATGGGGTTTTGAAGCCAGGATGACTCCAGAATCTATGATCGTGAGTTGAAGCTGTATTGTTTCTCTATGTTAATGCGTATCCTTTAAGAGAATAGTATATCATAAGTCTGTTTGACCAGGAAATTTCCTAATTTTCAAGCTATCTCATGAATCTAGCATCTTAAAGCTCTGTGTTTAGTGTAAGTGGTTAGTAAGTGTTTAATTGAATATACTTTTTTTTTTTAAGATGTATTATTTATTCCCCCACCCCCACCCCCCGCCCTGCGTCATTGTTTTGCACTTGCTGTCTACTTGTCTTCTCTTTAGGTGGCACTGGGAACCTATCCTGAGACCTTCTGGAGTGGGAGAGAGATGCTCAGTCTCTTGTGCCACCTCAGCTCCCTGGTCTGCTGTGTCTCTTATGTCTCTCCTCTGTGTCTCTTTTTGTTGCGTCATCTTGCTGCGCTAGCACTCTGTGTGGGCCAGCACTCCTGCGTGGCCCAACACTCTGCGTGGGCCAGCACCCCTGCGCGGGCCGGCACTCTGCTCGGGCTGGCTCTCCACTTGGGCCAGTTTGCCTTTCACCAGGAGGCCCTGGGAATCGAACCCTGGACCTCCCATATGGTGGACGGCAGCCCAATCACTTGAGCCATATCAGTTCCCTTGAATTTACTTTTTTTTTGGAAAATCCATATTTGATACAGTATATAGTACTACATTGATTTTTTTTAGTGCCTTTAATGTAAGGCAGTAATATTGAACTGAGCTTACATTTGTGTCTGATAAGTCGAGTAAAGTCATTGCTTAGCAAATGGTAAATTGACCATTGTTTGTTAAATTTGTTGCTTTTGCTTTATATTTATTGAACTTTTCGTAGGCAATAACATCTTGGCCATTAGTGTCTGACACAGTGCCTAATAAGCATTTAATAAATGTTTGTTTAATGAATGAATATTGGGGAAATCAGACTTTTGGAATGGTCTGCGCCTATAAGTACATGGTGACCCTGTGTTGGAAGCACTGTCCAGAGCTAAGCAGCAGCATCTCCTGAGTACTCCTCAGTAACAACAACAACAACAACAACAACAACAAGAGTGAAGAACTGAAGAAATAGAGTTCGTTCAGCAAACCTTTATTGAACATCTCTTGTCTGCCAGACAGCGTGCTAGGTACTGCATTGTAAAGATAGACAAAGACACCTGGTTTTCTAGGATTAGTCATTTCATTGAAAAAAAAAACCACACATAGACTTGTCTTGAAAGTACTGAGCAATGGTGAAGAATCAATAGTATACAAGAGACTAGAAGTTGAGAAAAGACATGAGGAAGCTGCAGATTAGTGCTTGGGTGATCCATGGATATTAAGGAAATAAAAGAACAATGGAAGACACAAAGAGCTGGTGGGAAGGTGTATCAGAGGTCTATTAGTGCATCATGCAAAGGGCATGCTGGTCATAGGCGAGCTTTTCTAACTTACAGAGCTCCTATTGAGAAATAATGTTAGTGTCTGGAATTCTTCTTTTTTTTTTTTAATTAAAGAGGTTTTGGGTTTACAGAACAATCATGCATAAAATACAGGATTCCCATATACCACCCTATTATTAATACCTTGCATTGGTGTGGTGCATTCATTACAACTTATGAAACACATTTTTATAGTTGTGCTATTAACTATAGTCTATGGTTTAACTTGGGGTTCATTGTGTAGTACAGTTTCATGGATTAAAATATTTTTTCTTCTATTACCGTATATATAATCTAACATTCCCCCCCCCATTTTTTTCATATCTGCTCTTAGAAAAGCATTTTAGCTTAAATATAAATGTTAAGAGGTACTTAGAAAATTGCAGCCTAGGAGTTATATAAACAGATATGTTATTCGATGGTGGTGAAAATTATGAATTTTTAGGCCTAGGAGTAAGTCTTCCACAAAACAGATTAGTATAATTTGAGGAAAAGGTGAAGGATACATAGTAGATTTGATGGAAATATGGAGAAATCTGTGGTTCTGATATAATTTTTCAAATAGACTTGTTAAATCAAGTGACATTGTTGGTAACAGCAAAAAGATAAAATGACTTAGTAGAGGCTAAACATAATCTCTGGTAGGTCATATTTCTTCAAACTGTTTTGCGCACACACTTCTATTGGTAAAAAGTTTTTAAGCATACACACTCTTATTTAATTTTTAAGTAAATAGCTATATATATATTATATATAACATACACATTACTGTCTGTATTAATGTTATCATTTTTAAAAACATTTAAAAATTATACAAAAAATGAAATAAATTTGGATATTAATGTAAGTTTTAATATTTTCTCCCTGTCAGTGGATTAGCTTGTAGATGTCTGTGGGGTCCGAGCAACCCAATTTGTAGACCACTACATTAATGAATTGGAAAACTAGGTCATATTATATGTCATATAAGCTTCATTCCATTTTTATGAGAACAAGTTAACTTTGAGAATTTTTCAAGAAAGGAAGTTTCAGAGGTACTGCTAATGTTAGTATTTATTCTTAATTTCCATTTAACATGAAACTTATATAACCTATCATTTGTTGAAGTTCTTATGATGACCACTCTACTTTTCATATTTGAAATTAGCTCTGAAACCTTATAATAGGTGTTAATATGGAGAATTATTCTAATTTAGAAAAAAAAGCAGTTACTGACAGACAGAAAATTTAATTTCAATTTTTAATGAAAGATTAAAATGTATACTTTATTTCCTTTTCTGAAAAATACTTTTTTAAAACAAATCAATTTTATTGATACATATTAATAAAACATACAGTTCATCCAAAGTGTACAATCAATAGTATTTGGTGTAATCAGAGTTGTGTGTTCATCATTTCAATCATTATTAGAGCATTTTCATTATTTCAATAATAATAATAAAAAACAAAAAACAGACAAAGAAAATTCCTCACCTCTCAATCTCTCTCCGTTTCTCCTGCTGTACATAGCTGCTATTTCTGGCTGCACAGTTATTTATTTGTTTATTAAGCAGCTTCACTGAGATATATTCACATACCATATTATCTATCCAAAGTGTGTAATCAATAGCTTTTAGTATAATCACAATGTTGTAAATTCATCATGCCAAAAATTTTAGAACAATTTCATTACTCCAAAAAGACTCTCTGCCTCTTAGCATTCTTTCTCCAGCCCTTCATAACCACTAATCTAATTTCATCTTTATAAATTTATTTATATTTACATTTTATATAAATGGAATTATACAATATGTAGAACTCTGTGTCTGGTCTCATTCACTTAGTATAATGTTTTTTGTTTTTTTTTTTTGTCTGATATTAACATTTTGTGTATTAACCTACATTTGTTCAGCTTCAAAGAAAAACGGTCTTATATATGCAATTTCACCCTTATGAAAAACACTTTTTTCTGTAAATATGTTACTATGAATTTTTATTTTAGCTGCAAATTCTATTACTTTTTAAATATAATTTTCATGTGGAATACTAGTGTCTAATTGTTGATGTGAAGAGATCCTAGAAGAGAAATGATTTTGAACATTTTCTAGTAGGAGTCTGTGGAAGTCTCTTCTTATCCAGGTGGAAGTCATCTGTTAGGTTATACTCAAGGGATTTTGATATTTAACATCTTACCAGATATGTTTGTCATTTGGTTTATTTCTTCTCTGTTTACCTGTACTTATCCACAGTTTAAGTTATTCAGAATGATTAGGGATTGTGTACATGTTTTGGGAGCAAGGTAGAAAAAAGATCGGAACACCCTTCTACTTTGCGTTGGGCCTACAGAGTGAGGAAGAAAAGCCCATGATCTCATATGACAAAGTGGATTGTTGCAGCTAAATCCTTGGGCCCTGAGAGAGAGGTAACATAGTGAGTTGGCATGCTTCTGAGATATTACTTTAAGGGATAAACCAAAGTATAGTCCCTGAATAAGCAGCATTAACTTTACATGGGAACTTGTTAGAAATGTAATTTCTTTGGCCCCACTCTAGCCCTACTGAATTGGAAACTCTGGGTCCCAGCAGTCTGTGGTTTAATAAGTCCCTGGGTGATTCTGATGCCCTCTAACATTGAGAACCACTGGATTAAACCATCAGGGCACTGATAACTGCTGTAAGCTCTTTATATTTTCCTTTTATGAACATATAATATAACTGTAGAACTTATTTTCTCATAATTGGGTCAATGTAAAATGGTTCATGGCCCCACCCCGATCGAGATGGCAGAATCAGATGCTTCAGGGCTTCATCTTTCCATAGAAGCTTGGAACAACCAGCAAGAACTAACAGAAACATTGTTTTCAGGGTTTCAGAAAACAATTGAAGGACTGTTGTAACAGGATTTGCTTACTGCAAATCAAGGAAAAGGCTTCTTGAATCTCATGGTGCCCTGGCTGGCCCCCCTTCCTCATCCCTCACCAGCTCTGCATGGAACTGGCCCATATTCCCAGTGTAGATCCCTGGTTCTGGTTTCAGAAGGAGTAGAGTGGCCCCCGTGAACATGCTTGGATCATGTATGGCTGGCCCAATCTCTGTGATGTTGGCCTGAGGGGCTTGCAGTCCCAGAACTTGCCCTGTGTGTAGAAGGCAACTCAGCGAGCTCTTTACAGAGCCCTGCAGAAGAGCAGTTAAGTTGTGTTGCCTGTGGCAAGGAGTTTGTCACTGTTGGACAAACAGTGTAGTACCCAGGACCCTGAGGAAACCGTTCCTAGGGAAGAGGGGGGCATTTGTAACTGCATAAATGGGGAATTCTTAGGGATACATGCACATGCCCCAGACAAGACTCCTGCACCGAAGAGACCTGGGAGGCCTCTACATTTTGGCCTGGAACTATTCTCATACAATCCGTTGTATGGATAAGCCCTGAAGGAGAGCCCTAGCACAGGTCAACCTGCAAAGATTGAGAAAGTTATTTTAATTTTTTTCCTTCCTTTTTTCTGTTAGTTCCTGCCATTCAAGAAAAGGCCTGCCATTACAGTAGTTGGATACAAGCTTAAGAAATAGTTGCCACAGAGTAAATTTCAGTGATAACACATTAATATCAAAATGTCCAGGTTTCAGTAAAAGGTTACAAAACATACAAAGATACAGGAAGTGACAGCCCAGGCAAAGGAGAAGATTAAAGCATTAGAAAACCAACAAGGCAGACCAGACCTGGAACATACCTATAGACAAAAACTTTTAAAAAATGGTTCTAAATATGTCCCAAAAGCTAAAGGAAAACATGGACAAAGAACTAAAGGAAATCAAGAAAATAATAGATGAACACACACAGAATATCAATATAGTGGGAAGCAGCTGTGGCTCAATCAGTGGGGCTCTCGTTTGCCATGTGGGAGGCTTCGGGTTCGGTTCCCGGGGCCTCCTGGTGGGGGCGGGCCCGCCTGCGCGGCGTGGTTGGCTGACCTGGCGAGCACAAGCAGCAGGGGGGGATAAATGAATAAATAAAATAAAATCTTAAAAAAAAAAAAAAGAATATCAATATAGAGATGAGAATTATGAAAAGGAACCAAACAAAGCTGAAGACCACAGTAAAAGAAATTTAAAATTCCCTAGAGGGGTTCACTAGCAGATTGGAGCTGCCAGAAGAATCCATGAACTTGAAAAAATAAGACAATTGAAATGATCCAGTCTGAGGAGTAGAAAGAAAAAAGAATTTAGGAAAGTGAACAAAGTTGAAGAACTTGTGGGACAGCATCAACAGTATTAATATATGCATTGTGGGAGTACCAGAAGGAAAAGAAAGAAAGGGACAGAGAGAATAATCAAAGAAATAATGGCTAAAAGCTTCCCCAGTTAAACAAAAGACATGAATATGCACATCCAAGATTCTCCATGATTTCCAAGCAGAATAAACCCAAACTGACCCAAATCACAGCATATTTTAATCTGACTCTCCAGTGCCAAAGATAAAAAGAGAATTCTGAAAGCTACAAGAGAGGAGCAACATGTCATATACAAGGGGTCCTCAATAAGATTAATGTCAATTTTTCACTGGAAACTATGGAGTCAAGAAGGCAGGGGGATGACATATTAAAAGAGTTTACAGCAAAAAATTGCCAACCAAGAAATCTATATATGACAAAACTGTCTTTCAAAATTGAGGGAGAGATTAAGACATTCCGAGATTTAAAAAAAACGCTAAAGGAGTTTGTCACCCCTAGACCTGTTCTATAAGCAATTTTTTTTTTTTTTTTGTTTTTGTTTTTGTTTTTACCGGGAGGTCCCGGGGATCGAACCCGGGTCCCTCCATATGGGAGACAGACGCCCAACCAGTTGAGCCACATCCGACCCCTATAAGCAATTTTAAAGAGAATTCTGCAGGTTGAAAGGAAAGGACAAATTGGTCAACAATAGATCAAAGACATGAAGAAATAAAAGTCACAGGTGAGTGTCATGACATGGGTATATATAAATGCCAGTACTATTCTATGTTTGGTTTGTAGCTCAACTTTTTTCTTTCTACAGAATCTATAAGGCAAGTGCATAAAATATAATGAGAAATTGATGGTTTTATACTCATAATGTATAAACGTGATTTGTGACAACTATATTAAGCTGGGGGGATGGAGAGGCATGGGAATGTAGTTTGCGTATACTATTGAAGTTAAGCTGATATCAAAGCAAACAAGATTGGTATAGATTTAGGATGTTAAATTTAAGCCCTATGGTAAATACATAGAAAATATCGGAGAAAATGCAAGTTCATGAGACAGAAAGTAAAGTATGCGTTGCCAAGTGTGGGGGATGGGGGAGTAGGAAGTTAATGTATCATGGGTGTAGAGTTTCTGTTTGGGGAGATGAGAAAGTTTTAGGAATGGGTGTTAGTGAGGGTACTGCAATTTTGTGAATGTGATTAATCCAATCCCTTTGAATGGTATACTTGGGAGAGGTTGATAGTTTATATTGAAATGTTCCTACATTTTCAAACAAAGAAAAAGAAAAGAACAACTAAAGACACAATGGCAATTAAATGAAATGCCTGATCTAGGTTAGGATCTAGCAAAGGAAGAGAAAAGGCTCAAAGGGATATTACTGGGACATATAAAAAAAATTTGGAATATAGACTGTAAGCTTTATATCGATGTTAAATTGCTTGAACTTGATAGTGCACTTCTGGTGGTTACATAATTGAATATCCTTGTTCTTAGGAAATGTATGTGGCAGTATTAAGTGTTCATAGCACATGATATATGCAACCTACACTTACATGTTTAGAAAATGGATTGATAAATTGAATTATAAATGTAGCAAAAAGTTAAAATAGGTGGAGTAGATCTCGGTACCTGGGGGTAGGGTAGGGGTATGTTGTAGTTCTCTATATGGGGTTTATATCACTTTTGTAACTATCCTGTAAGTATTACCATATTTCAAAATAAAAAGTCAATTAAAATGGCTCATGACTTATTCTTTGTACCTTAATACATCTTTTTTTTTTTTTTCTTAAGATTATTTATTTATTTACTTATTTATCCCCCCTTGCTGCTTGTGCTCGCTATGTCCATTTGCTGTGTGTTTTCCTGTGTCTGCTTGTCTCCCTTTGTTGGGTCATCCTGCTGCGTCAGCTCACCGCGCCACGCGGGCTGGCTTGCCTTCACCGGGAGGCCCCGAGAATCGAACCCGGGGCCTCCCATATGGTAAACGGGAGCCCTATCGATTGAGCCACATCCGCTTCCCACTTAATACATCTTAGAGTTGTTGTTTTTGCACTAAACTTTTTAAAGTTTCTAGCCTTTCGGGCATGATATTTCTATTTGGTAGTCTTGCAAAAGACCTTGATTCCTCTTCCTCTATTTTATGATTTTACTTTTGTCTAGTTCCACCTTAAAAATTTCTTAATATGTTGCACAGGGAGTCATGGATATATATCTGATTACTGTAAATCAAGATTGTATGTATATTTTTTCTGGGGAGAGAATTCTTTGTTTTTGTTAAAGTCGGGTGGTTCTGTAACCTAGAATGATTAAGAACCATTGTATAAATTATTGAGACATAGTTTAAGAAAATGTCTCATTGTTTTATGTTGTACCTAGAAATATTTCTTAAGTTGTGAAATTTCTGCCTTGTTTCAGCCTTTATTTAGTTGAGTACCCAGGCTCTTACGTCCTGCCTTGACAACTGAAGTAACTGTTTACTGGACTCCTTTTATCTTGCTATTCAATCCATTTATCAACTGCTTTTGGGTTATCTTTCTGTTTATGACATTTAATAAGAGCTGATTCTCCCAGTGTTTCTAGTCATCTGCTTGCCCTCTCAAAGCAACCACCGTAGAAACTAAGTGTTCCCTTACAAGAACATTGTCTATTACCCTGCCATTTCTTAACCATCCACACCATCTTTCCTCTGCCCTAAAAATCTGATTTATTATAGTAGGTTTCTTCTTTTTAATGCTGCTTTTTGCCATAGTCCATTTGAGAAGCACCATTGGTACTATATAATTCAGTTATGTATGGATTAAATAGGCTTTTGCGGTGAACTGGAAATTTAAACACCATATTTATAACATGGCTTCTGTAGAAAGATGTATTTCAAATGTCAGATATACATGCTTAAGTGCAACCTGCTTATAAACTGGGAATGAGTGGCCTATAACTATGAGATCTGTCTATAAGGAGCCAAAAACTCTGAAATCCTTTTATGACATCCTGGAGAATTGAAACCTTCAACGCAATAGTACCCTCCCTCTGTTTCTGGGCATTACCACAACTCCTGCTTCAATTAGTAAATCTTTCAGTCTCCTCCCTCAAATTATTTTTACTGTCTTTAGTCAGACCGGTTGGTAATTATATATTTTCATTAAAAAATCATTTCTCTTTCCTGTTTCATCAATTTTTAATTTACCTTAGGATGAATTTCAAATGAAACATTGTTACAGACTGGAAGGGGGCAGAGGAGTAGGAGTGGGAATCAGGATGAGCATCTGTACTTCTCATCTTCATTCTAGCCTGATGGTACTGCCAGTCCTGCTCTTCTCCTCCCCCTCCTTTCCTGGGCATTTTCAGGATCACAAAGCATGGCAGTGCATTTATGTAATGCAGTTTTTTGAGAGTTTAGCACACTTCACATATTGTCTCATCTTCTAAAAGACCTCTGAGTTTGGGTGGGTATAGAACTTATTTATTCCCATTTTACAAATGAATTAAATAAAATTGACTCTTTACTGAAACACTAACACTGTCTGCCTTGTCTTGTTGTTATTATAGATAAGATGACCATATAATTTATCATCTAAATGGGTATACTTTTGAGACTGAAAGTGGGTGATATTAATAATTACACCAGGACAATAGGTGTAAAAGAGAACTTCTCCCCGCAAACTGGGATGTGTAATCATATAGGTATATGGTTTACCACAGTAAGCTTTATATTGTTCTTGCTTTTATCTCAGTCTTTATTCCTTATTAATTTATTTTTAAATTGATCTATGTATTGCATCAAGGCTTGTGCTTTTAGCAAAGCTTCGATCTATTTCAATTTAGTTCATCACCCTAAGTCTTTCTACATTGTAAGGTTGTTTTCTAGTAACATCTCACAGTGACATGTAGAGATTTTTCTATTTCTTTTCCTTTCTTAGAGTGATTTTAAAAAAATCTTTTTATTCTACAGAAATAATATAGCTTAAAATATTTTCTGTATTAACAAAATAATACTGACCCTTTTATTAATTTTATAATTATTTTTTGTAGTAAGCTTCTTGGCTTTCCCAAATTTTCATATCTGAAGAATTTTATATAATGCTCTAAATTCTTTTTATAAACCTTCTAGTGTTCAACCTGCTGAATTTTTCCAAGGAGTTAGTGCTGCAGTCACTAACCAGGTAGTCTCCGGAACACTGTTTTGTTCTAGAAAGTTGTCTGTGTGATCTTAAGGTCAGGTTCTGTACTGTGTATCAGGAGGGTATAGGCCAATTTGTTAAATTGTTCTTATCCTTGGATAACCTCACCATATGTTGATTGTAACATCATGGTTTATAAAGCATTTGCTCTCACATTATCTTCAACAGGTTTTTTTTTTTTTTTTTTTTTTTTTTTGTTTTGAGAAAGACAGGACAGGTAGTATTCCTGTTTTACCGATTAGGAAACTGAGGCTTAGAGAGACTGAATTATTCAGGACACTTAGTGTGTAGAAGAGGAACTGGGATTAGAGCCCAGCTATCCCAGCTCCTGTTCACTCTCCACAACATGTTTAGACAGTTCTAGTTTTTTTTGTTTTTTTTTTAACTTACATTTAATTTCAAACACTGAAACTCAAAGAACCTTCCTGTATACATTCTTTTTTTTTTTTAAGATTTTATTTATTTTTTCATTTATCCCCCCCTTGCTGCTTGTGCTCGCTGGGTCAGCTAACCACGCCGTGCGGGCGGGCTTGCCTTCACCAGGAGGCCCTGGGAACCAAACCTGGGGCCTCCCATATGGTAAACGGGAGCCCTACTGATTGAGCCACAGCCGCTTCCCAAATATCTGGTTTTCTTTTTTTTTTTTTACCGGGAGGTCCCAGGGATCGAACCTGGGTCCCTCCATATGGGAGACGGACGCCCAACCAGTTGAGCCAAATCCGACCCCTGTACATTCTTGACTGTATACAAGAAGCCTCTGGATATTGATGCCAGCCTATTTACTAGGACCTCATACTCTGCTTATTTCCTATGTTTTGGTCTGAGCACCATACTGAGTCCATGTCTTGAGTGTTATCTTGAGTTTGCTGGAGAATCCATCTTACTTCATCCTAAGGATTACTTCCCCCATGCCGATAAGCTCTGTGTTTCATTTAGACTTTTTCTCCTGGCCTTTCTGAGTTTGGCCTGCCTTGATATTGCTTAGGCTCTAGTAATATTACTACCAAGTGTTGATGACTTGCTTTATGCTCCCCAGTCCCCCTTCCTCCTAATACTCCTTTCTCCTCGGGGCTCTTATTGGGCCTGGAGAGCTGAAACTCTAGGACTTTTAAACTCAACTGATAAAGCAAACCTCTTTATCCTGAAAATGTTTTAAAACAATTGATAAAAAATATTGGAGCACCTTTTACTTGAATATTAATTAGTCCTTGCTAACAGATCTTCATTTTATATCACATTCCCTAAAATTTGTTTCACATGAAAAATGGGTAGGTGTAGGAATTTTTGTGTGTTTGTGTGTGTTCATTTTCCCTTTATTTTCTTTTCCTTGATCCTTTCAAGAGCTTGGGAAAGATACTCAGACTCCTGACTGAGGGCATTGTTGATCATTCAGTTAAAAATAAAACACACATAATACTTTGAAGTTCCTATTTATATATAGGGACTGTACTAAATATGGGACAGAATAAAAAAATATGAGCACAGACCTCCATGAGCTTACCATCAGGTAGGATACATAATGTCATGTGTGTTTAATAGCAGGCATATTATGAAGAATTATCTGGGGACAAAAACAAATCATGGAAGTGCTCTGGTGTTTCAGAGGACAAGAGCACATTTCTCTTTGGCGAGTACCAGGAAAAGCTTAGTGAAGGAGTCCTAGAGATGGACCTTGAGAAATGGGTATGGTTTTCACAGGTAGAAGTGATAGGTGGGGTATTCCAAAATGAGGATAGGGAAAAGACACTAAAGCCAGGAATATATGGAACTAATTTAGGCAGTGGCAAATAATTCAGTCTAACTTGTGGGGAGTAGGATTGAAAATAACTTGCCTGCTTTTCCTTCTTCCTCCTTCAAGCTGCTCCTCTTCTGATTCCTAGTTAGTTTTGCTTTTCTTGCATCCTAAATGTATATATTCCATAAGGTTTTGTCTGTGGGCCTCTTCTTTGCTTTCTGTCACTTTCTAGGAATTTATATTCAGGTTCATGGCTTTAATGATAACTGCTGTATATTTTCAGTTCTGACTTCTGTCTTGAATTCTAATCTCTTATTTTTGTCTGCTAGGGTTTCCAACTCAGTGTCCTAAATGCTAACATAACACACTGCTTTCTCATTATCTTCCTTCCTGGAAAGTCCCATACTGAACCAGTCACTGTCTTTCTTAAAACTGTTTCCTATTTTTCCTTCAGTGTGTTATTATTTTTATTGACAATATCAGTATTTTACCAATTCATTTCAATTCAGTTCAATTTATTGAATTCAGGTTCAATGCTCCAGACTCATCTTTGTCTGATTTCTTGTTTCCCTCTCTCAATTGGTGAGTTTTATTATTAATATTTTGACTTCTACCTGGTTTTGTTAGTGCTGGTCTTTTCCTCGTTTTAAATTCATTTGACCATTATTACTTGATTAAAACATTATGGAACATAATATTTTGTTATTCTCTCCCCTACTCAAAAGCTTATTGGAGCTCCATAATTCAGTGCTCTCAAATTTTAGTGTGCATTTTAATCACCTGATGGATTTGTTAAAATGCAGATTGCTGGGTCTTAACCCCAGGGTTTCTAATTTAAGTAGGTCTAGGATTAGACCCATAAATTTGCCTTTTTAACAAGTTCCCAGGTGATGATGACATTGCTGGTCCAGAGGCCACATTTTCAGAAGCACTGCAATAGTCTACCAGATATAGTCTAGACTTCTTAGTTTGGCATTCAAGATTTTTATACCCTTGTCCTATGCTGCCTTTCTTACCATTATTATTTACAATGCAGTTTCCTCGTGTACCTTTTACTCTAGTAAAAGTGAACTAGTTGAAGGGAGCAGGTGCAGCTTAGTTGGTTGAGCGCCTGCTTCCCATATGAGGTCCTGGGTTCAATCCTCCCTACCTCCTTAAAAAAAAAAAAAAAAAAGTGAACTAGCTGATACCTCTTTGTACACATCTTTATATTCTCACACCCAGAGGCATTTATTTCACTAATGATTTCTCTTAATTTCTTCCTCTTCCATTTTGCATGTCAAATTAATTTTAAGATTGAGCTCAAATGAAACTTTTTCCATAGAAAGCCTTCCCTGTTTTTTTTTTTGTATTTTCATTCATCATCCTTCTGATCTGAAGCACTCTTTTTTTTAAAAACAATTTATTGAAGTATATCATTCATGCATGAACATACGTAAACCATAAGTGTTCAGTAAACATCGTGAACTTACAGAAAAAACATGCATAACATCATACAGGGCTCCCACACCTCATCCCCTGCCCCCCCAAACACCCTGCATTGTTGTGAAACATTTGTTAACAAATCATGAAAGAGCATCGTCAAAGTATTACTAGTATTACTACCATCTATAGTCCGTATCTTCTTCCCCTATGCATTTTTTTTAAGGATTTATTTACTCATCTATTTACTTTTATCCATTTTTAAACCCCTCCCCCCATTTCTGCTGTTTCTGTGTCCATTCGCTGGGCAACTCTCTCTGTCTGTTTCCTCCCCTCTCTTTTCATCCTTTTCCTCTCATCACTGGGATTCAGTCCTCGGAACCTCCGATGTGGGAGAGAGGCGTCCTACCGCCTGCGCCACACCAGTTCCTGTTTTTTTTTTTTTTTTTTGCTGTGTCTCATCTTGGCTCTTCCTTGTGTCACTCTCCTGTTATGTCATCATCTTGCTGCATGACTCACAGGGCCTGGCAGCTCACCCACGCGCGGGGCCTGGTGGCGCCTTCTATATTTTTCCTTTTTTAAAATTTTTACCGGGAGGTCCTGGGGATTGAACCCAGGTCCCTCCATATGGGAGATGGATGCCCAACCACCTGAGCCACATCTGTCCCCCTGCTTTATCTCTTAAGGTTGACCAAAGATACCCAAAGTTACAGTCTTTTCCCGTACAGGATGGTCATATAACAAATCAGGCTTAGTTTATCACGAGCATTCTAAAAACCAGACTTAGGGAGAAAAACTAGGTCTGGGGACACATGCATGGTTTCTAATATAGCAACTGTTTAGCCTACCCTGATTATCACAAAATCAGGGCAGCGAGAATATTCTCAATGAAACAGTCTCTTGATCCTAGGTTTTTCCCTTGTGGTATTTGTTGGTCTGTAGTTTTGCTTGAGCCTTATTTCCATTTTCTTTCCTTCAGTCTCTCTACCTTTTGGGTTTTATCTAGTTTGTGTTAGTTACTTAGCATATGTGTGGTGGTTAAACTCTTCTATAGGCCTAGGAAGCCAACATTCTCAGATCTATATAGGATTTTCATGTTTCAGAAATGAGTTAGAGTGACTAAACTGAATCTCACTGATGAAAATACTTTAATTGCCTCTCTTATTTTCTTTTTTTCCCTTGAAAAACCAACAATTGATTAGACATTTAATGGGATCTTTGAGCATTTGGCTTTCTTAAAGATCCTGAAAGATCCTCATCTGTCTCAAACCTGCTATTATTTCTCCCACCTTATAAATGTAACTGTGGCGGTTTGAGTTTATTTATGAATTCCAAAAAGAGAAAGATTATGTTTGTAAACTAATCTATCCTTCTGGGTATGATACCCTTTGATTGTATTGGATTCAGCTGAGATGTCTTTGATTAAATTACCTGTTAAGATTAGGGTTTGATTTGACCATGTCAGTAAGGCATGACTCAGTTTGAGTCTATGCCCCCTTGGTAGGCTTATATAAATGGACACTCACACAAACACAAGAGAAAAGGAGAGAACTTTGCCATGTGACAGAAAGGAGAAGGCTCAAACAGCTAAGGCCTGGGGGAGAGCTGAGCCATTCACCTGATAGTTTGTAGCCAAAGAAAACAGAGCAGCTGAGCAGCTGAGTGCCCAGAAAGAAACAACCCCTATGCTAGAGACTGATATAGGAAGCCCTGAGAGACCAGGCAGAGACCAGCGACCATCTTGCTTCAACATGTGTCAACTGACTTTGGTGAGGAAGCAACCTTGAGTTGGACTCTTTAGGGCCTTGTAACTGTAAGCTTTTACCCCAAATAGATACCCTTTATAAAAGCAAATGGATTTCTGCTACTCCGCACCAGCACCCCCTTGGCACACTAATAAAACAACATTCCTGTATGTTATGCATGATTGTTTGTAAAACCACAATTTCTCTAATAAAAATAAGTTTACAGGAAAAAAAAAAAAAAAAAAAAACTTCTCCTGACTGTACTTCTCCTTCGGGTTATTTCTTCATTTCTTTCCCCTTTCCCTACAACAAAATTCCTCAGAAGGACTTGTGTCCAGTTTTTCTCCTCTCATTTTTTTTTTGTTTTTTGAACTCAGGCTTTTACAAGCTATTATTCCACCAAAACTATTCTTATTCTCACTGGTGATGTGCTCTTGCAGTAATCATTTTGTAGACTTAATATCACTTAGCAGCATCATAATTTTATTAAACACGTTTTCTCTAAAGCACTGTCCTCAGTTTGGCTTCCAGGAAGTCCTTCTCCTCTTGTTTTCCTACTGCTATGTTGGTTGCTTGTATTACCTGTTTTAGTTTGCTAAAGGCTGCCAATGCAAAATACGAGAAGTGGGGTGGCTTTTATTATAGGAATTTATTAGGGTAAAATCTTAAGTTCTGAGGCTTTGAAAATGTCCAAATCAAGGCATCATCAGAGATGCTTTCTCACCAAAGGTTGGCTGCTGGCGATCTCGGACTCCTGCAATGTGGCAAGGCAAAACGGCAGCTGATCTCTGCCTTCTTGTCCTACAGGCTCACTTCTTCCCCAAGCTTAGCTGTGGGTGAGCATTGCTTATGGCTTGTCTCTCCCCTCTCCTCTGGGCTTCCTTGCTTCAGGGCTTCTTTGCTGGAGCTTCAGCTGCTCTACTGATTACAGCCTCTCTGGGTTTCTCTGGTTTCCTGTGGCCGTAGGTGAGCCTGGATTCCTCTCTCATGTGGCTGGCTAAAAACGACACCTTTCCTTTTCTCTCCTCCATTTCTATAGGACTCCATTGAGAGGATTTGGACTCACCCTGAGCCCTGCAATCTAATCAAAGGCCTTAAGGAAAATGATCTCATCAAAGATGATCTAATTAAAAGGTCTTTTAACTGAGTCTAGCCAACAGGGCCCAAATAATATAGTTTTACAAGCACAGGAATGGGTTTGCTTTAAGAACAGGATTTTCTGGGGTCCGCAAAAGAGTCAAACCCCAGTATATTACTGTAAGTCTGGGATTAAATGGTTTCAAAGTTAGTTCAGTGACTGTGATACGTAGCTTTTCTTTCATTTTGTTGGCTTTCTACTCATGGTTGAAATGGCTGCTATAGTTCATGAACTGCATTTCTCTATGAAAACATGTAAAGTGAGATCTGAGGGAAAGTGTTCCTCCTTTATCTCTGTCTGTCTCTTTCTTTGTTTTAGCAGAGAGGAAACTAATTCATATTCCCATATGTAAAATAAGTATGGAATACTTTTCATAAAAGAATACAAATGGTTATTAAGCATATGAGAGAGTTTAAATCTCAAGAAGAAGATAACAAAATATTACATTTTGTTTGTCAAATGGTACAAATATTTATATAACGAGTGAGCTTGGTACTCATGATACTGGTGTGTGTGGAGGTATAAATTGGTTCAGCCTTTCCAGAGGTCAACCTGACAACTTAAGACAATGTGTGTCATAAGCTTTATGACCATCTCTAAGAATCTCTACTAAGGAAATAACCAGAAGTTAGCACAGATTTATCATAGGAGTCTTTCTATATAATCATGAAAAGTTTGAAACTCCATAAAAGGATATGTATTGGCTCACATAACTCAACATCTAGGACTGGTACCGATGTCAGCTGTGATTCAGAGTGCTGTCATCAGAACACTCTCTCAGCTCTGATTTTTTCCTTTGTTGGCCATATTCTCAGGCTTGCTCTCCCTGTATGGTGGCCATATAGCCATCAACAGCTCTAGGTCAAATCCTACTAGTTTTACAACCCCCAGTGAACAGCTTATTTTTCCAGTTGTTCCAGCTGTTCCAGTTGTTCTGGGAGGGATGCATGTTGGCGCTAATTGTCCCGACAGGGTCATGTGCACCTCTGCCCATGATTGTGGTTACAGGGATTGGGGTGTTCCTACTGGTTGCCTCCTCAATTCAGATGTACTGACACCTTCACAGAGGAACCTGGGAAACTAGGAAAATATAGTTACAGGATTGCAACAAAGGAATAATTATGACCTTGAATTAGCAATAAAAGGTTAGCATATATTTTTAAATGCTTCATTTGATAAAGTAGTTCATTTTAGCAAGCTTCACATTAAAATTGCTTGTAATTATGATGTTTTGGTGCTAAAAGAAGCAGGCTTCAGTAATCTAGATAGTCTCTTGTTATTCTGTATTTTATACCATGAAGCTTGACAAATTAATTTTTATATGCCTCTTGTTATCCCAATTTATAGTCCAAATTATTCTTTGTATGCTAAGTGCAACAAAATGATCTTAGAATTATAAAAGATCTCTATGGGTAGCAAGTCCACAATTTCCTTTGGTACAGTCTATTTTATGGTCTTAATTATGGACCTGTATTTTAGCTCATGGTTCTATATGTATTTAAAAGTAATTAAGTGATAAAATTCTTTTTTTTTAGTAATTACATATATTAATAAGATATAGCACACATATTAAAGTGATGAATACTAATAAACTTTTATTTTTTCAGTGAGAACTCTGTTTTATTATATTCATATACAATGGAATATAAAACCTATATAGTTATGAAATTGGCATCCAGTTTCTCTTTCCAGAGGCACTGTGTAACCACCCTTAATCAGTGTGTCTAAGAAATAGATTGGATGTAGTTTTAGATTTGCTTTTGTGTGTTCCACTCTGGGATGCCTCGATCTTGCTTCAGGATCTTTATTGTTGAATTTGTGTGCATGTATGCTCAATTATGCAGGTGCTCACTGTTTCATTGTGTCTCCTCTTTGGCACCTCCTCATCCTCCTGACAACCCACTCTACCTCCCACTCACTCACGCATGTAACTGCTCATCCATTTTCTCCCATAACATTTTTTATGTTCATGAAATCATATACAAACATATATATTAAATGCTATTTAGTTTTTGCTTTATAAAAAGTTGATTATTATGTATTCTTTAGTTGGATACATAAGCTATTTTAATGAAGAGTATTTCTTATAAAAACACCATAGCTCTCTTTAAACATTTATAAGTACTTATTTAGCAGTGAAATTAAACATAACACCACACTACTATTCTCAGTGGTAGATACTAGAACTAATAGGACCTCATTATATCACATTGTCTTATCTCCAATATATTTCTGCTGCTAGTTTTCTACAGCTTAATTGGCACTCCACTATCAAAAAGATAGTGATAGCTACTTCATGTTTTAAGCATTCAGGCTAAATATAGTCTTTACATTAAATGTTTTCAATTCTGTGGAAATGAAAAGATTTTTAAATATATAATTCAATATCTTATACTGGTATTCTCTTATTTACAAAGACTATATATCTATGATATACTTTACAGGGTCTCTTTGTACCAGAAATTTTGATCTTCTCTTCAACTATGAGTTCAGATTTGGAAGAAGTTGTTCTGTAGGTAGAATGTCATCTCTGATTTTACCCTCAGATTCTGGGAGTGACTGATTTAGTTCTGTGTGGTTCTTAGGAATTATCAAGCAGTACTTTGGGGGATTCAGGTTAGCACCTCCTCGCATTAGGATAGAAGTTGAGAGATTATGAAAATGTACCTCAGAAGCTCTGATTGGCTTGTTATTTTGTTTTTTTTTTTTTTTAATATATTAAGACACACAACAGCCATCTAGAGGTCCTAGTCAACATGAAAAAAAAAACAAAAACAAAAACCAAAAAACAAAGTGATCATACTCAATTGACATAATTTTATTAAATATCAGAGAAATCTAATATGCCTCTTTATGGTAGGTAGATGGATATATATTCATTTTCATTTTGCAGTGGTAGTGTTATAATGTGTCTAATGATTCTCCTAGTGGTTAGTAGTTGGAGTAGTTTCATGTATTACTAATATGTTACTTCTAAGAGTTTGATGATCAGTGCATTTTTATGGAAGAGTTCTATCCAGGTTCTACCCAGGTTAGCATGGTGACGATAACTTAAACTTTGAAATTCTTTAAAATTTACTTCCAGTTTTAGGGTCTCCTTTTACAATAGTTCAACCTCCTTTAGCTTTAAAGTGGGGATAACAGTAGTACCTTTCTTGTTGTCCATTCCTTCCTCTGAGACATTATACTAAACTATTTTAGTATTATTTTCAAGAAAGGAAGATCCTGCAGTTGTTTTCAAGAAACCCATCTGCTTTAACTGATTCATATATCAGACCTTGGATACTGTGTTATTTTGATGGCAGGTGTCCTTTTCTTTACATTGTCAGAGAAGAAGCTGTAGTTTCCCTCTCTACCTCTGTGTTAAATATTTTGTTTCAGAATATCAGAAATGGTACTTTAAGAGTATTAGGTGATCTTACCTTTGTAAGTGTCTGATATTCCCCCAAATGCGTATTAAACACATTCATATACTCGGGTTAAAACACATTTATTCATGTTCTAAACTTGAACATCAATAATAACATTGGTATATAAAACTACTTATAGTATTTTTATTGTCTAATACTTCTATGCACTATGTATGAGCTTTTGATTTAATCTTCTTCATGACTGTATATGATAGGTAATTTTATATTCCTTATTTTACAGAGGAAAAATAAGAGGCTAAAGAGAATTTAAATAGCTTGCAAAAGTCTCACAATATAAGTTAGATTTTTAATGTATGTCTGTTAAGACTTCAGAGCCTGAGTGCTTAACTATGATGATAAATTATATTTCCTGGGTACTGAAGTCTTAAATATATAAATCTTATGAAAAATGTGTATTAAAAAATAAAAGAGGAAACACAGATTTATCTCATGGAAATCAGGACAAGAATTGTGTCACCCAAGTCTCCTGAGGAACTGGTAAATCACCAAGAACTAAGGCATTCCAGGTGCCATTTCAGAAATAACTCTGTTATCTTTAATTGCTTTCTCCTTCTGCAGATTGGCTTCATCTGGTCCACTTACCACCTGGCCCCTCTTGTCTGTCCATGAAATAAGACCTTCAACACCAGAGTATCACCTTAAAAATCCAGAGCTACAGCCAAGTGACCCAACTTTTTATGGCCTCAATCTGGGTTCTTGTGAGAAAGAATCCTGTCATCCTGGATTGTTTTCTTCTAGATCAGGTGTTGGTCCTTTGATCAGATAGCAGTGGCAGTAGGTGATAGGTTGAAGGACTAGAAACCTTCAGAGATCTACCACTAATGTTGGAATAGTTGTCAGAGGAGGGGCTGAATAGAGGTCCCAAATATTTCTGTAAAACTTTATATGTTGTTAAAGCTTTATGATAAAAATAACTTAGCACAAATATAAAAATCTGTGTTATGGGTACAAGAAACTGAAATCAGTTTATTATGTAAAAACTAACTTCCTGAAAATAGATACATAAAGCAAATTCTTTTCATGGTACTAGAAGAGTTTATTTAAAAGAATCATCCAAGTGAGTGTTTTTGTAAAGAATGTTCTACTAGCTATCATTTATTTATTGAACACTCTTTTATTTGTTTTCTCAGTTCAGGCCTTCCTATAGTAGATATGTAAATAATTGACCTGTCTCATTTTAAAATGAGCAATTTTCTGTGAAATTTTAGAAAAGTCTGAACAGTCAGAATTGTCTGCTTGTCTTCTGTAGGATATTAAGAGTAGGGTTTAATGGAAGTTGATTTCTAGTATGTTTGGTACACTTAAACATGTTCCAACCAAGCCCCAACATAAAGTAATTCTAATTATAGTGTTTTCTAGTCATATTTTGGAATCAAAATGTTGAAGAGCTATAAGATAGCTTTATGTTTATATGATTTGTTATGAGTTGTGACATCTTGGGATTTTAAAATAGTGCTATATATTAATTTTTAGATGGTAATTGCAGGAAAAATAGGATTCAATGTATTCACTTTCCATTCAACTTCCTTAAGAACAGATAAGTTCTTTTATACTAAGTGAACTATAGGTATCTTTGCAGGCTTTTTAGTTATAAATCGTCTTTTTTTTCCCCTATACTTAAAGTCTTTTGTTGAACACATGTTTTGACATATATCTATAAACTCATTCTGGCCTTTCTAAAATTGTTCAATAGCCAGAATGCCAGATCTGGTCTTCATCACATAGAAATTAGCTTTCTTTTATGAAATATATTGGTACTGAGCCCACAGAATTCTAATTCTGTTTTTTGGGTTCATGTGGTGAAGAGAGTTTCCTAGGGAATTGTCTTTTTATGTCACATATAAGTGAAACACTTCCCATTTGTTCCAACTGACTAGACCATATCCAAGATAGACTTCTTTCCTCTTCTGTGTATCATCATGATTTCGGTCTAGAAGTTCTCTCTAGCTCCTGGACCACTTTTCAAGATAGGGGCAGTTTCTGAGCATCTCAGTGCTAATGATTTCCCCGGGTATCTCTACTGTATTCTGAAGATGTCAGAAAGGGCAGGAGGAGTAGTGGATGTGGCTCAGGCAGTTGGGCGCCTGCCTCCCACATGAGAGGTCCCAGGTTCGGTTTCTGGTACCTCCTAAAGAAGAAACAGACAGAGAATGAGCAGACAATGAGAGGAAACAGAGAAAAACAAAAAAGCAGCGAGCAAACAGACAAGGGAGTCATGGGGGAGTGGACGGCAGACAGGAGGTTTGGACAGAAATAGGTGTGGACAGGGGGATTGGGGACAATGAGGCAGGCCCCCTTGAAATAACTGTAAAAAGGGCATTTAGAAAAAGGAGTAAGGCAGCATGTAGAACAATTGAATAAATACATGCTAGAAGAGACACTCCTAAATGAGTGTTTTCAAATTATGATAAAGGACCAGATTTTTAATTTTCAGTCTGTTATGGATAAAGTCTACAAGGTGAACACATTCATCATGATTGGGCCCAATGCTTTCAAAGCATTGTCTAATTACTATCAGGGTTTCTAAACGGCAACTCTTATTTCTGTAGGCATTGTAAACAGATACCAGTTTACCAGCTGTATTAGTCAGGGTTCTCTCGGGAAACAGAATCAGCAGGAGATATATGTGAATAATATGGAACTCTAAAAGAGTCTCTCACGCGACCGTGGGGACGCACAAGTCCAGGTTCCTCAGGCAGGCTGCAAACCAGGGGCTCTGATGAAAGGTCGTTGATGAGTCTCTGGGAGAAGTTGCCTGTCCAACGACGAGCTGGGAAATTCTCTCTCAATGTTGAAATCACTTCCACTTTTAAGTCATTCAACTGATTGGATAAAAGCACCACCCATTGATAATGTAATCTCCCTGATTGATGCAGATGTAATCAGCCATCCACGAAGTAAACTCACTGGTGATTGAAGTCCATAAATGCTCTTGCATTACAATTAGCCCAGTGCTTGCTGGACAAACACCTGGACACAGCTACTTGGCCGAGTTGACACATTAGCCTAACCATCACAGTCCACCCCTTGTCAACTCGGCAATCATACACATTACTCTAAACCATACTCAGTCTCTAAGTAAAAACAATAACAGACAGGTGTACATATATATTTCCGCCTAACAATGTTCAACTCCCCTGCGTACAACCGGAAACGCATTAATTCCCTACAGAACAGGGTGCAAGTCCTTGGATGATAGTCACTCTTAAACTCAACATCCTTAAAGATTATGATGTGGGATTAATACAACTTTTCATGATAGGGGAAAAAATTGGGGAAGAAAACAAAGAAATTCATTTTGTGTACATATACAATCATACTCATAATGAAACATGGAAGAAGGGTTGCTGATTAGTGTTGTTGTAGTTTATTTTGTACCCAAGGCCATTGAAACTCAGAAAAGTGAAATGATTTACTCAATATTATACAGCTATTCAAATTTTCTTTTTCAGTTTTACTAGAGAACAACAGCTTTAGTTTCCTAGGCTACTCAAAGCAAATACCATGAAATGGGTTAGTTAAACACTGGAAAAATTTATTTGCTCATGGTTTTGTGGCTGGGAAAATATCCAAATCAAGGCCTCACCAAGGCTGTTGGCATTTCTTGGCTCCTCTGTCACATGGCAAGGCACATGGCAAGGCACATGGCAGCGTGTACTGGTCTTTCCCTTCTCTTCTGGCTTTTGTTGATTTCAGCTTCTTGCTTTCCTGGCTTTCTCTCTCTCTCTGAATTTCATTCTCTTACAAAGGACTCCAGTGATAGGATTGACACCCATCCTGATTGAG
Organism: Tolypeutes matacus; assembly: GCA_026826555.1. Lineage (NCBI taxonomy): Eukaryota > Metazoa > Chordata > Mammalia > Cingulata > Chlamyphoridae > Tolypeutes > Tolypeutes matacus. The sequence goes on along the minus strand of JAKSZT010052319.1, from coordinate 4,092,730 downwards.
GTGGGATATACCGTAACTGAAGTAACCTTATCAAAATGTCCTACTTACAAAGGGTTTACACCCACTGGAATGGATTAGATTTAAGAACATGTTTTTTTCTGGGTATATACAGCTTCAAACCACCAAAACAACTCTAATCAAAAGCAAAATAAACTCTTTTGTTTGAAGATGATGTTTATTATTAGTATGTAAAAGTCAGAAAAATATGCCTCTGGAGCTGAAAAAGATTGATTGTCAGGGACAAGACTGTGAAATGGTATGTAAACCATGAAAAGGAGTTTACTTTTTATTTGGTAGAGAGTGGGGAGAATTGTATACAATGAACAGGTTGGTTTTTAAGAAAGATAATTTTAGTGCTCTTCCTCGCTCTCTTTTAAAGTAAGATTAATAGAGGTTATTCTTCAGCTTTGTAAAGTACTTTAATTCTAAACACCATAATTGATTGCTTTTCATTTATAAATAATAGCTTAAAAGGCAGGTGAACATAGAAATATGATGCAGTAATTGAAAAGATTAGTATTTATTGTGTTTTGAAACACACTTGTCACTATAATATGTATTTGGTAAAAATGCATAATATTGAGGCAGTATATTCTTTTGTTGAGCAAAACCAAATGGCTTGGGTTGGAATCTCAGTTCTGTTGTGCATTATTTTTTTCTATCTTGGGCAAATTACTTAACCTCTCTGGACTTTGGTTTCTTCATCTATAAAATGGGGATAATAATGCTTTTCTTGTAAGACTGTCATGAAGTTACATGATGGTCTCTCTCTCTGTACATTTGTTTGTGTGTGAATATTTATATAGATATTTAGACCTATGTATTATATAACTTATAATAGTGCCTGGTATTAATGAATGTTAAATAAGTGCTTTTGCTGCTGCTGTTGCCATTGTGGTTATAATTAGTATAGAAGTAATTTCGTTAGGTAAATTTTGTGAGAATAATATGAGTATAAAATATTTGTGAGAATAATGTGAGTATAAAATACCAAAAATGTACCATTTATTATCTGAAAATAGCCGCCCACTAGATTTCAAAATTTTGTTTTTTGTTCTCAGTTTATGATGACTAAAATAGTGAATTCAAGTGTATTTAACTTAGTGTTTTCTCTTCGATAGTTTATCAGAGAAGATATGAAATATAAAGACGCTACTAATAAACACAGCCATCTGCACAGAGAAGATAAGCACATAACTGTTGAGGATTTATGGAAACGATGGAAAACATCAGAAGGTAAGATTATTTTTATAATCTGGGTCCCTCACTTTCTGCTCTACTTAGCCATTGCAAACTTTCTAAGGGCATATGATTTAAAAAACAAAAAACAACAACAAAAAAACCATTGCTGAGATATTTATATTTTAGTAAATAGCTTCTCCATTTTTAGTTTTGAAAGATGGTTTTTATCTTTCTTAGAATTCATTAAGCATCAGACTGTTTTTGTATAATTTGATATATTTTACTAGAATAAATAAGACAATGTATGTCTGAGCTTAAAGTTGGAAAACATTGTTTCAGCTACTAAGTGACATTATTATATATGGTTTATCAAATAAACTTATGGATCCCAAAGTTTTATTTTTAGTTATAGATGGCAGTTCCTAAAGTCTTTAGGGGGCATAGAACTTTTCAAGCTTTTTCTTAAGTAAATCCTTTATGAAGGCTTTTAATAGTTGTATTATAAAATTGTGTAATTTAAATTTTATTTCTTTTTCTCCCCTACAGTCCTCAAGCTGTCTTATGGACAGTAATTGTTTAGGGCAGGAAAAGTGTTATGTCCTAAAACTTTCAACTTGATGCTTAATAGTAAAAAGCTACTGCATTGAAAAAAAAAGTCCATTAAACTTACTTTTTTTTTTTTTTTTTTGGAGTAACAGTCAACCAAACTCTTTTTTCTAATGTTTTTTTATTTTATGGAAGTCAAGCAATTATGTTACAATATATATTTTTCTCTGCAAGTTTGAATATTGAAATGAACATAAAAGGGACCTGGGGAAGATTATCATCTAAGAGAATAAAGAAATAATAAAGTTTATTAGCCTGTCAGTGATGACATTTGGAAATGGGAAAATACAATAAACTATCCCACCAATGCCCAGTATTTTTTTTTGATGTAGAAGAAGATTTATAGCTTGCTTGCAACTTTGTTTTCACTTTTTAAAAAAGATGCATCTGTCAAAATATATTAGGAATGAGAAAAGGAAAGAAGTAAAAAATATCACTTACATTAAAAAAGACACCTAGACTTGAAAAATCTGCCTCTCTTTCCTCCCCTCCCCACACCATTTTTAAAAAGCATTTACATGGGTAGGAATGGGAATAAATAAGATAAATTTCAAGGGAGAAAGTGATAGAATGGTGGAAAACTCTGTAACAATCTATTTATATGAAATATCTGAGCAATATGTAGATACATAGTCTATTGCTATATTTTTTTTTAGAATTTGTTTATGTGATAAGTTGAATAGAGCTATGTTTGAATGAAGGATAAAGGATCTGACCATGTCTCATCACCTTTTGTGCTGCCACCCTGGTTCAGCCACAGTCATCTCTTACCTGGGTAATTGAATTAGCTGCCAAATAAGTCTATCTTTGTGTGCTTGGGTTCTGTTATAATCTTTTCTTTTCCCAACAAAGCAATCTTTTAAACGTATAAATTAGATATGCCCAATATCCTATAATGGCTCAGAGTAGAAGCCCAGATCTTTACAAAGACCTATAAGCCCCTGCATGATCTGTCTTCCCCTATTCCCATTTCTATAATTTTGGTCACTTCTTTAATTCTGTCCATCTCCCTCCCTCTCTGTGCTCCATCCAAATGCCATCCACCAAGGCAAGGCCACTCTGCCTTAGGACCTTTGTACTGGCTCTTGCCTCTACCTGGAACATTCTTTACCCAGATATCCTCATGGCTAACTCTCTTACCTTCTTTATTCATGTCTTTATCAAGGACTTCTCTCTCAGTGAGGCCCATCCTGACCACCCTATTTAAAATTGCAAACCACACCTCCCTTTAACCCTGTTTTTGGGACTCTTAAATCAGCTTCATGCTTTCTTTTATCATAGCATATATTATGTTTGTCTTCCTTCTGCTCCCTCTCCTCTGCCCTTGAAAATATGTAAGCTTCAGAGAGCAGAGTTCTTTGTCTACTTTATTTACTAATGTATTCCAAATCTGAGGAGACTCTGTCCTCAAACCCCTTTTTGATTTCCTACGCTAGTGAGTTTGGTGAGATCTTTTATGATCTATGAGAGTATATGCTTGTTTAGATTAGGGCTTTTCAAGTTGAATAGTCTCTTCACTCTCTCTTCCCCTAAGCCTTCACCTTAATCTTCACCCTCTAAGAGCTTACCATTATGATGGGGGACATTTCCCCATAAATCTCTAGTTCAGTAGTTGGCCTAAACCTTCCTTTTCTCTGAACCTTCTTAGGGGATCAGGGCCTGGGAAGAATAGTCTTAAGGCTCCTCCTACTAAAACAGTCACATGAGAGGGAAGAGAGAAAAGACTTGAGTGAAATATAATTCTTCCACTAGAGGGTCTTTAGTGACATAATTGATTATCTAAAGCCATATCAGAACTTTATTTATTTATTAAAGGGGTCATGTAAGGGTTGGAGCATTGTTGCTAGAACATTGGCTTTTAAATCAGAGTCTGATAAGCCCCAGGATTCCTGGAGGTGTTTCAGGGGGACAGGACATCCTGAATGTACAGGGTTCTCCTTTTACCTGGTATGTTTTGTTTCTATTTAAGATTTCTCCTGGAAAACAAAAAATTGTTATGCTGAAAAAGTTTATCAACTGCTGAAGAAGATGTTAGAATGTACCTCTAATAATAATATGTAACTCAAGTTTATTTAGTTGAATATGAATATAGATACCTGTATTTACACACACACACACACACATACATGCACACACTCAGATACACCTTCACATTCACACTTTGCCAATTGTTGTTGTGTCTCCAATGCCTAGCGCAGTGTCTTACTCACTTTGGTACTCTGTAAATATTTGGGGTTATTCTTGTTTTTGTTTTTAAATATGGAATGCTTCACGAATTTATCATCCTTGTGCAGGGGCCGTGCTGATCTTCTCTGTATCGTTCCAATTTTAGTATATGTGCTGCCGAAAGGAGCACTAAATATTTGTTGAATGAATGAATGTTTAAGCTCTGATGAATTTTGGAGGCTCAGTAATTCAGTTCGTCAAATACTTTGAATACAAGCATTTTGGCTATAATGCAGTAGACACACTCCTGAAAAACTTAGGTTTTGCAAAGTTATTAGAACTTAAAAATAAGAGTTTATAGGAGAAATGGAGTTGAGATAGACTACTCAAAGCCCATGCAATTTTATAAACATAGCACTAACAATACTAATAAAAATACTAGGGCACATAAAAGACATGTTACATTCCTAATCAATAAAGACTATGATAGATATATAGGGCTTTACCTTAAAAAAGTGAAGATAACCTCACGGGAGGGGGGATAGTAGGTAGGGTTGTTAAATTATGGAGACAAAGGCAAAATGCATAAAAAGATGCATAAAAAATGAGACCTGAGCAACAAGCCCTTCCAAGACAGAGGCTGTGGCTAAACTAAGCTAAGCGTAAGGAGGAGGAGTGTATAGCTATAGTCTTAGCTTGCTGTTTTGGCTGTGAGTATAATTTGTATTTATCTGCTGTTGCTTGGCAGTATAACATGTTAACATAGGAAAAGTCACATATGAAATGATGTACATTACATTGACATAATTCCTATTTGCTAGTTGTACATAATGTAATTTATGCTACAGAAACACAGGTAGCAGAGCAGACGGTATCAATTATGTACCAAGCAGGCATTGCACTAGATACTGGGTGTTAAAGATGAATCAAACATGGGTCCAGGCTATAAGGAGCAAATAGCCTAGCAGGAAAGATCAAGTAAATAAGTAATTACAATATATGGGGATAGGTACACTTAAAGAAGGGTTTATGGGATGTGGAGATAACTTACAGGAGGGAGTGATTAATTCTGTGGTAGGATTATACACAGAAGGAAAAAGAAAAAGAAAAGGAAAGAAGTTCTGGAAGAGGCTAACGAGGTAGACCATAAATGGTAGCCCCTTCTTGGTTCCTTCTTCAACCCTGAAAATTTGCTAGATGTGGAGGTGGCATGCTGCAGGAAGAATATGGGCTTTCAAGCTACCCAAATTTAAATCCTGACCCTTCTCTTAACAGTCGCTGAGACATTGGACGTGTTATTTAATTCACTTATAAAATGGGATTCTTATGTGATTTAATGAATAGTATAATGAAAGTACCTGGAATAATTTCTTGCAACACCTAATGGAAACTTAGTAAATATTAATTTATCTTCGTAGTAATGCTGGATAAACTAAACGTTCACCTATATTTAAAGTTTTGCAAGGTTTTTGATTCAGTCTCATGATATTCATCAATAAAATGAACAAATAATATTAGGCTGTACTTACCATTGTAGTGTGTAACTCCCTGAAGGGTAAAATGTAGCTAAGATCTTTATAGAATGTTTTAACTGTGGGAAAAATAAAATTGCGTTATTAGGAAGTTGATCCTGACCTCATATAGAAAAATTACAACAGTGACCTGAATGCGGTGTATAAGAGAGAGAGAGAGAGAGAGAGAGAGAGAGAGAGAGAGAGAGAGAGTGTGTGTGTGTGTGTGTGTGTAGAGAATGCTTGGTCAGGTTGAACATGGCAAGAATCCAATGCAAATGGAAAGCATTTTAAAAGAATATTAGATTTCAGATAGATTTTGATAAACTGGAGAAATTGTTAGAGTAGAATCACTGAATGCAGTTAAGTAGTAACCAGAAGATACCTAATGAAGGAATATGTAGATAGAAAATTATTGGTTATGTACAAGGTTTTGGGACCATAATAGATAACAGATTAAGTATTGTGCTGTTTTTAGAAAAGATAACTCATTGGGTTAAATAGTTGTTATGACATGTGACAACTATGAGGTAATCTTTCTATCCTGATCAGCACAGGTCTTATCCTACCTAAGGTCACTGTTATTGTGGGCTTTATAAATTGAATAGACATTTGGAAATTTTGGAGAAAATTTAGGAATTTTTTTTAATGTACCGGGGGCCAGGGACTGAACCCAAGACCTCACATGTGGGAATCTGGTGCCACATTGGCTTGCCTTATTTGGTTCTTTTGTCTGGGAACCGAACCCGGACCTCCCACATGAAGGCACTTGAGCCACATCCGCTCCCAAAATTTAAGGTTTTTGTTTGTTTTTATTCTAGGATTGGAAATGTAAAGGAACTGAGGTTGTCTCAGAGAAGAGTGATAGATGTAGATTTAGTAATGGTTGTCTTCAAGTGTATATAAAGCCTAACCAGAGAGAAATGATCAAGCACACTTTCTTTCCACTTAGGACCACAAAAATGTAAATGTTACATAATAAGGAATTTATAAGGAAAAAATTCCTGACAATGGGTGTTGTTAAATTTCTAAAACTAAGGAAGATTGTAAGTATTTCCTTTATATGGGTAGCTAATATCCATAAAGCTTTGTTCTAGGTGTGAAAGGATAAGTGGATCTACTTAAGATCTGATAAAATCTGCAAACTTTTAAAAGTTTATGCTATTGGTTACAATGAGACTGGAATGAAAAAATGTGAATGGGTTAGTGCATGCTGTTCAGCATTATCAGCAGCATAACTCAAAATTCAAACTTTGCAGATAATAAGGTCGCATTATTTTTGGCATCTGTGAACAAAATATTTATTCGTATATTTAAAATAGGCATAGCAACCACTACGGTAGGATACAAGAAATTATAAGACAAGGCCTTTCTCCTGAAGGACCTCACAGTATTATATGTATACTAAGAAATGTTAAATATTTAACAGTACAGGAAGGTTTGATTAGCTACTAGGTAAATGATTGCTATTATATGGGGGCTTAGAGAAAGGACAGATTTATTAGCGGGGAGACTTTCTTTGGGAGGTGACTCTTCATCAAGACTTTGAAAGACAGAATTTTCTTAGAAACGAGGTAAGATAAATAAATGAACAGGTGTAATTTCAGACTTAAATTCTAAACCCCTCAAATAAACACAATTTAGTAGCAAGGAAGGATATTGTAGCAATTATCTAGTGATATTTACAATGTGTGTGGAAGGTTGTAATGTATTTTAGCCTTTTTATGATCAGTGTACTAAGTATTCGGAGCTATTGTAGCTTCTTGTGGCATAGAAGAATTATAGGACAATAAATTACCTGTCAGCAAGGAAGACCAGCACTGAGGTTAATGTAATGTGGGTTTGATTAGGAAGAATGAAAAAGCACGAATTTTGGAGAAATATTTTAAAGGAGGACTTGGATCAACTCTTCCCCTTTGTCCACAATGAATTCCAGTTTTTTTCCTCCTTGTGATCTTGGGCTCATTGGGCTTGAGGGGATTCATTTAACTGATCCATACAGTAAATATTTCTAAATAAATGCTTATTATGAACAAGACATTGTCCTAGATACTGAGGATAAACAGATGAAGAATATGTTCACTGTCCTTCCCCTGTCCACAGTATGTTTGGAGAAGGGCCTATGAACAAGTAATTAAGGGATGTGATACAATCTGTAATCAAAATATGCAGGAGGCATTGTTGGATAATAGAATAAGTATGTTGGTCTGCCTACTGTCTGGTCTGCCTACTGTCTAGTCAGGTAGGCCAGAGAAGGGAGGTACCTTGAGTGGCATTTACCTTTCATCTCTTGTCACCCCTTTATTGGGAAGCACTTCTGCTGGATTAATAGCTTTGAGAATATCTACAATTAATGTAGCACATTAAAAAGTACAAGCCTCTTAATATAACAAATGCTTATACTGTTTTATTAAATCATTTTAACACTTTCAACTTCAATGTAATACTTTTAATTTTAGGAGAAGCTCTTGTTAGTTGTTAATAGAGGTTTTGGATTTTCATCATCCACAGAAAGTAATTTACATGAGGGAAAGCTTGTTCTTGAGGTAGAATACAGCTTCAGAATGACATGTCATTATTGGCACCAATGACCAAAAGTCTTTTCTAGTCAGAGTTCATTTTATGTAGAGTATATAGGTGACACAAAGACGTTGCTCATTTACTCAATCAACTTATATTCAAGAGTGCTTAAACATAGATTTTTGCTAGAAAAGTAGCACAGATATTACTTGATCAATTTGCAAATTAGGCAAACACTGTTCTGTATTAATCAAATTGGTTCTTATACTGTCTATAAAGTGTATTCTTTATTCCTTTATACCCAAATAGCTTTATTTTATTATAAAATTATCCATATAAGTTCAGAATACTCAATAATCATAATGCCAATCTATCTTAATTGTGATCCTATGCTAGTATTTAAGTCTCTCTGTTCCCTCATTTTAGATCTGCTAATCACCAGGACTGTTTCAGTTATTGTATTAGTGTTCTTCTTTCCTGTGCTTCTTTCTTTTAATGTTGATGCTCTTCCTATTTTACTTCAGGATACTTGGGTTTTGGAGATTCAGAATCATTGCATATGCTGATTTGCAGTTATTAGTTATGCTTTTTTTAATTTGTGGAAGATGCTTGGCTTTGAGACAACCTGTGTTCCTTTTATAGGTCCTTTTTGGCTATTCTGAAAGAGAGACCACTTCTCAGAATAGAATCAGAGACAACTACCTGTTATATCTGTGGAAACACATGAAATAGATATTTTGTGAGCCTCATTTTTTTTCAAATAATTTTTTTTAGTATGTAATTCATCATAGGAATCTTCTTACAGTTTAAGAAAATACTATCTAAAATTGCTTGTGAATTTGTCTTACGGTTTTCTCTTCTCCTGAATTGTTCTACATTTCTCCTCTGCTGTGTTCACAGACTCAAGGGATACCTCAAGTTTGGAGTACAGTAACAGAACCTTCTGCAGAAGGTAAAAGTAAGGGCTGTCCGCTTTTCACTGTTTGTGAGGGACGATCTAGAATACAGTAGGCTTTTTTGAGCATCATATTCTTTCTTCCCTTTCTGCCCTTTTCCTAGCAGTTGGGAATCAATTGCATATGGACATGAGTTAAGTTCTGCTTTATCAATCCTTGGTTTGGGAAAGGGGTGGTTAGGAGGGCCTCTGGAGGATACAGTTCTGGATGTTTAAGTATATGTTATTGTCAGAGATTCACTGTATTAAATTCTACTTTAGGTGGAACAAATATTTTGTTCCTACTGCTTTGGGATAAGGAAATTGTTTTTAGTAGTATTTTCTTCTTCAAAGATGGTCAGGTTTTTAAAAAAAGATCTTTTTCTTTTCAAACGAGTCTTATGCTTACTTGGGTTCTTTTTCATCTACTAATTGTTACTTAGCAATTTAGAAGCATTTGTAATAGAAATGATACAAAGGACAAATACACTGAAAAATAGAATTTTCAAAGGCATCAGTTAGCCTTTTCAGTTTCAATATGTAGCTTGCTCATTTCTAACATTTCTAAACATGTATATAATTCTTAAATGAATATGTATGTATACGACATATAAATTATGTTACATACAGGTTATATTACATATATGAGCATATAGCTCACAGGAAATGAATGATAAAAATAGGATAAATTATACTACTTGTCTGTATCTCTTACACTTAAAATTCTTTTAGCTCTGTGAATAATGTACTCTGGATGGAATAGAACAAAGAAAGCTTATATAGTCCAACTCTCTCATCTGGTTTCATGTTTTATTTTAAGGTAAGGACCTCTTCAATAAGAGTTCCTCACTAAGCATTCTTCTAAAACTTGGTCCTTCTGTTTCTCTCTTTGCATCAAGATGAATTATTCCAGGATGTTGAAAATGGTGGACAATTTAGATACATTTTATTTCACAGTGTTTTAAAATCAGCTCCTTACTTAAATTATTTTTTTGAAATCAAGAATCTCAAGATCAGAAACAAAATGAAACATCAGATGAGGATCAGAACCAAAATAAAGCAGCAAATGCCAGTATCTCTTAGAAGGAAATTTAGTTTTTATTTCTATCATCAATTTTTTGTCCTTACCATGTAATCGGCCAAAAGAAAAAAGTAGTATATAACAGGTGTTTATCTTTGGTTTCTGTAATCTAAAACAAAATTAACAATATAGATTTGGGATTCACCCACATAAAGGTGTAATATTTAAAGTCATGAATTGAGAGTTCACTAAAGAGAAGGAATGGGAAAGAGAATAGCCCCTTGGACACTGCTGGCATTAGGGAAAGGCAAAGGTTAACTGATGACATAAGCAATGTTCATCAGAAATGTGGGTGGGAAATCAGAAAGGTACATTTTCCAGTCTTAGAGAAGAGTATTTTTAGGAAAGGATGGATGGTTATGTAGTTGAGGGCATAGTCTACCCCATTGCAAAGTATCTGCCAGGAGCCCTCATGAAGAATATTTTTTTAGGTCTTGTGAATAAGATGTGTTCCTAAGCAGATGTTTTATGCTTATCTTGTGACTCCTATGATTTATTTGCTTTCTTTGTCCACCTCTTGTAGCTGTTATTTAGGATCTCATGTATATTTTGTACATGGTCTTAACCCAGTTTAATTTTATTTCCCTGGCCCATTGACATTTTTCATCTGTTATTCTCTAAGTTATATGAATTTTTGTAAGCCATTTATTTTTTTTTCCTCTCTCTTTAATGGTGGGGGATTGAGAGGAGAGATGAAAAGTGCCCAGTAGTTCAATATAAGAAACATGATATATGAGAAAAACCATTAGATTTGGCAACAAGAAAATCATTATTAACCTTCAAAAAACCAATTTTAAAATTGGTATGGGGAATTGAGTTACATTAAAAAGACTTAAGGGATAGGCAAGAAAAAGGAAGGAAATTAAGCGGTAGTTACAAATGGGTAGTGTGATCTAGTAAAGGGTTTTCTTTAGAACTGGTAGATCTGATATGCTTGAAAGAAAAGGCAAGGACTCCGATGGATTTTTTTAAGTTCCACATTAAAAAAAAAAAAATTCAATTCAGTAAGTACTTTTTGAACACTTTTCGAGGAGCTCTTATTATATCTTTCCATCTAATGTAAGCATCTCATTTTTTCCTGGATAATTGTGTTGGTTTATGGATTGAAAAGATTTTATTAGGCTAATAAAAATGAATTTAAGCAAAGACCAGCAAGGAACTTATTGGCAGAATGATTTTTCATTGCTGGGTAGCACTGACTTAAAGGCACCCCAACCATTTCAAATCCTTCTTAGAATTCATTTCCTGTGAAGCATTTGAATGACAATCCATGTTAAACAGTGTCTTGAACTTTATGGCAAGGGATGGAGGGTGGGGTGGACAAAGAGGGAAAGACAGAGAAGCAGTTAGGGGAAGCTGGAGAATTTCCATACCTTTTAATTTACCTATGCATTTATTTGGTTTGTTTCTGAATTATATATTGTAAGCCTATAGAACGCTAACGTCATTATTTTCCATGTTTTGACCAGTACCAAATATTTTGTGGCAGGATTTTAATGATAGTGCTACAGCTCTACCACAATGAATAATAATAGGTTTCTGAGTACTAGCTGCATACCCACTGATCCAGAGCCTGTGACCTTAGCCAAGGTAAGCATATGCCAGATTGCAGTGTGAGATAGTTGAAGATTTATTTGCTTTGGTAATTGTCTAAATATTCCTCATCTGTTTTTAATGAGCATGCTCAATTGCATGAATCTGGTCATGATATTAGATTGCATTCTCTTTTATATGTGTAATTAGAAGCTTTTGAAAGAGAGAAGGTTAAGTTTTAATTTAGTGAATATGTGTTTTAGAGCTGTGTCTAGATTCTTTGAGTGCTTTTTAAGAATGCCCCAAAAAGTAGTCACTCTAGTTTCTAATAGAACCTGCACTCTATTAAACATTGGAGGCTGTATTTATCACAAAACTAAATGCTTAAGAAATTCCTTTGCATAACTGACTGTTCCACATGCTTTGCTGATTGGCTTGAAACATAGAATACTATGTCTTTTTTTTTTTTTTTTTTTTACTATAGAGCTTTGCTTTAAAATTTGAGTAATATGTCTGTTTTAGTAAGTCTCTTTTTAGTGCTAAAGGATAAAGAGAGAGCCATGTGGGGGAAAAGTTGGATATATAGTTCTGGAGTTCAGGGCAGAGGTCACCATTTGAGAATCATCAGTGGAAAGATGATGTTTAAAATTCAGGGAGAGAGTTTAGATTGTGCATTCTTAATAGAGGTGTTCTCTCCAGCCAAGGGACGAAAATTGGGAGGGGGTAGAAAACTCAGATATTGCAATGGCTTGAAAGGGCTCTACAGTGTATAAGTAGATATGTAGTGTACCTGTGGTATTAAAATTTCTTGGAGATGGGAATGATTAAGGGGAAAAAGCCTGAAAAGGCTTATTAGGGGAGAAAAATGAGGGGGGGGGGGAATTGAAAACACTAGGTGAGATCATGATGATAAGAGGCAGAGGATTGAGTGCTGAAGGAAGTTGAAGAGGAGCCAGGGAAGAACACTGAGAGGAATGACCAGTGAGGTAAGAGGAGAACCAGTAGAATGTGGGGGCCCTGGAAGCCTAGGGAAGAAAATGTTTGGTTTTGGTGATCTTGACAAAAGCAATTTCACTGTAGTCGTAGAAGTGAAAGTTGATTGGAATGGATTAAAGATGAAGTGAAGTCAGGAAATAACATTGATGTTTGAAAGGAGGAGTAGAGAAATGGGACAGCTTTTCATTTTTTTATGATGAGAGATTTTACATGTTTATATATTAAGAGGGTAACCTAGTTGAGAAATATTTGATATAAGAAAAACTCAAACTACCTTAAAAATTACCCTCATTTAATTGGGAAGTATAGGTGTGTATTCCGGGACTTAATCCACCTTGACTACCTATCTTCTTTGTTTCTTTCTGGATCTTGATTTTTATTTTCTCCTATTGCTTTTCCTAGAGGCCAGGTCTGTGGCTTCTGGCCAGTAGGCTTACGTTTTCCCAGGATCATGACCAAAGAGGAACAAGAGTCCTCCCTGCTTACTCCAGTTAGAAAAAATTAAGTAACAGGCTTACGTCGTGTGGCCAAACCTAGACCAATCACTGTGACCTCCAGGATAGGGTACTATGATTATTCATCCCAGCCCACCAGCCTCCCCTTGATGAGGAGTCTAGTCTTAGAAGACGGCAAGGAAAGGGTACTTAACAGATACCTACTACTGATTGATCAACAAGGGTGGACCAGACTTTGAGAAGAGCAGGTAGAAGTAAAGGGTTATTCTGGATCCAAGGATGAAGAGTGGATCATGTGATATAAAATATAGCTACTCCTTCAGAACAACCTGATAGGTCCTTGACACTGGCATTCTGATACATTTGGACTATAAACCTTTGGTTCCACTCCAAATTTTATGACAGTAGGGTATATCATTCCCCAAATATACCTGTTTTTACTAAATCCCATTTTGGTATTTTAATGAAATGAGCTAATATAATTCTCATCACTGGAAGCTATATCAGAAGTTTTTGTGACTTCTTTCCCCTTTCCAAAATCTTCATGGCTGTTACAGACTTTCACTACTACACAGTACTTTTTACTTTGACATATTGAAACTGGGGCTGAGATTATAGCAAGGATCACTAGACATATCTATACTGTGCAAGATGAAGCATAGATACTTTTAAAAGCATCATTGGCAGAGCAGAAAATTGAATTTGAGGTAGTAAGAGCTAGGCACTCTTCATTCTACATTAGTTTGGAAATCTTGAGAGAAAGATGCCCTCCAAATACCTGTAAACTCTTGGCAATGTGACCTGAACACCTGCAATAGTATTTATCACACTTTAATAATGTCCAACAATACCAGTTATAGTTCTAAACTTCTGTACTTTACAGTTAAGCATAGGAATGTGGAAAGTTTTTACAGTGCTTTTTTTTTTCCATGATGCCTTAGAGTTCTTGTCATTTGCAAATTTTTGCCGAATGAGGCCTCCTCATTAGGGAAAAGGAATAAATATAACATTAGAGGGAGTGGATGTGATCAAGAGGTTGAGCACCTGCTTCCCACATGGGAGGTCCCAGGTTCTGTTCCTGGTGCCTCCTAAAAAAAAAAAAAAAACAAGCAAAACAAAGAAGAAACCAGCTCAGGGAAGTCCAAGTGGCCCAATGGTTGAGCACCAGCTTCCCACTTCCCACATACGAGGTTTAATCCCCAGCTCCCTGTATCTATTAAAAAAAAAAAAAATTATTTTAGAGGACGAATAAGTATATTAAAGTTTTAAAAGCCAGTAACTATAGGTGAATATCTTGGTATTATTGAGTCTAGGAAAAGGAATACTTTTATGTGACTTAGGCTACTATAAGAAATGGTATTTTTGTAGTTTAGAGAGTTGACTTAATTTTCTATATTTGCTAATGAAAAATTGCAGTAGTATTTTTTTCAAAAATTAATTTGATGTCATTGTGAACATTTTTTATATTCTTTAAAATAATAAGCAAATATCAGAATTCTTTGATATACCAAATCAGTACAGTGTTTGTATAGTAGCATTTGTGTAGACTGAAGGCGTGTATAAACTACAAATATGTTTTGTATTTGTCTTCTAAAATATAAGAATTTGTTTATTTTGCAACTAAGCTTGTTAGGCAGGATTTAGAGACCACTTTTATCATTTTAGGTTTGTTGACACTTCTGTTAAAAATAAATAATTATTACTTCCTAGACAATAAAGTATTCTGATTGCATAGAATAATTAAATGTAAGAGAGGACAGTTTATAATTTAAAAAGGACTCTGAATTTAACTATTTGGTAATGATTTGTTGGTTTGTTTCCAACACTATTTCACCAGAGTCAGCAGAATTACTTCTTCCCCTTCAGCTGGTACCTAAAAATTAAAACAAGAGAGCATGTCGAGATTTGGGAAACAAGTCAGTTGCAAGAAAGCAAAGAAATACAATGGAATAAAAGTGGAAATTATTGAATATACAATTGGAAAAGGCAAAAATAACATAAAATAGGTTGAGAGGAGACTTTTTCAACTCCAGCCCATGGAAGTTAAGAAATGGTAAAGTATAAATGTTTTAGTAATTTAAACCAGTGTAATGACCATGTTCCTAAAAAGACTACTAAAATTTCCAATTATTCCCAAATCAACCGAAGTTGACAATAATCAGTTTTCTGTTAAAGTCTAGTTTTTTAAAGGTATCATAGATATTTTTACAGTGATTTGTTAGTAGTTATTTGCTAGCTGAACAACCCAAATCCATTCTAGAAGTGTTCCAATATTGTGCATTTAGGATGTAATGTCTTTTCAACCTAGTACTAAATTAATACTGAGCAAGAAGTTAACTTGAGTTCTGAAGATTTGTAATCGCTGATGCTTCTCATTCTTTAACCACTGATACCATGAGAAATCCCCAAGGTGCGACTGTCCTTTTCTAGAGAGCAGTAACCCAAGGTAAATAAGAGCGTGGAGCCTGACTGCCTGGATTGAAGTCTCTATGTAACATTTACTAGATTTGTCACCTTGGGTGAGTTAACTTCATCTCTCTGTCCCTGACTTTCCCCACTTTTATAATATAGATAATAATGGTAGCCATCTCAGAGGGTTGTATTGATGATTAAATGAGTTAATGAATATAAAGAGTTTACAACAGTACTTGGTAGCTATTAAGGGCCTAGTGTTTGTTATCATCATTGTGTTGCTAAAAGAATATCATGCTTTCTTGAAAAAAAAAAAATCACAAGCTACAAAGCTGTAGAGAAGTTAGAAATTAATAGAACTCTCTACCTACATAATTGAAGAAGAATTGGAAGATTTTTTAAAAATTGATTTAACTTCTTAATTGAAAGCAATTTCAGATTTGTGAAAAGTTGCAAGACCAGAACAAATAACTCCCATATACACTTTGTCCAGAGACCTCCATTCTATTTTGCTATTTGTATTATTAATGACCTCTATAGCCCAAGAATACAGGATCATGCATTGTACCCAGTTGTCCTATCTCTGTAGTCTTTAAATCTGGAACAGTTCCTTAGTATATCCTGGAATTTTGTGACTATAGTATGTAATCTTCAAAAATGTCAGACATTTTGTAGAATGTATCTAAATGAGGGTTTCTTTGATGTTTCCACATGATTAGACCCAGGTTGTGAATTTTGGGCAGGAATGTCACAGAAACGATGGTGTATGGTTTATATTACATCTTAACAGGTGGCACACGGTGTCAGTTTGTCCTATTATTGGCGGTGTTAACTTTGATCACTTGGTTTAAGATAGTGTCTGCTTGGTTTCTGTAACTGTAAAGTTACTTTCCCCTGTATTAGTCAGGGTTCTCTTGGGAAACAGAATCAACAGGAGATATCTGTCAATAATATGAGATTTTATGAGTCTCTCACATGACCGTGGGGATGTACAAGTCTAGGTTCTGCAGGCAGGCTGCAAGCCAGGGACTCCGATGAAAGGTCCTTGATGAGTTTCTAGGAGAAGTTGACTGTCCAAAGACAAGCTGGGAAATTCTCACTGAATGTTGAAATCACTTCCCCTTTTAAGGCATTCAACTGATTGGATGAAAGTGTCACCCATTGCTGATGCAATCTCCCTGATTGATGCAGATGTAATCAGCTATCCATGCAGTAAACTCACTGGTGATTGAAGTCCATAAATGCTCTTGTATTACAATTAGCCCAGTGCTTGCTGGACCTAACAGCTGGACACAATTACCTGGCCAAGCTGACACATTAGCCTAACCATCACATCTCCCTTCTGTAATTAACAAGTATTTTATGGAGAGATACTTTGAGACTATGTAAAATAACATTCTTCATTTAACTTTCACTATTTGTTTTAGCAATCATGTATGTATCTTGCCTGAATTAATTATTACTCTGATGGTTTCCAAATGGTAATTTTTCTAATGCCATCATTCATTCCACTTAATAGTTGGCATTCTACTGGAAGGAAGAGATTTAAACAGTATATTATCAACACCTTGTCCTGTTAAGATGGTAGGAGAAAACAAAGACATATCTTAAAAATATAAATTAGAGAAATATTGAATCTCAAAATCTATGACTGTTCTGAAGATTGACTGATAGGCATTTATTCATTTATATCAGTGTTGAACTCCTGGATTCCTGTTTTATTCAGTGGGTTAGAAAATATTTCAGAATGTCCCAAATTTGGCCATTGGGACATCTCAAGCTGACTTTTCTATCCTTTTATATGTCTCCACCATTGAGTACATCGTTTTTTTCTGGCAAAATACAATGTTACAGGCTCATACTGTTCTTTCTTACCCCCAGCCCAGGGAAACTACCATTTCTTCAAGGAGTCCCAATTAGTTTTAGTTGAGAGTGGTTTTTAGAACCCAAGATCTAGGTTCCTGGGATATTGTTCACAGGCTTTCTGCATGAACAGAATTAAGAAACATACACACACATACCTGTATATTTTTCTTATATGTATTAAAAACCATGAAAAAAAACAACAACAAACAAACCATGAGTTCACACTGATTCCCTCAATTTTAGTCCAGCACTACAGGGTTAATTCTAGCTTAACCTTTCCCTATTTGTACCTCCCTTTACTGACAGTGAAAAACCTGACTTCTGTTATCTTTGGTATATTTACATCTTTGCTCAGTTACCCTTAATATAGCCCGTCTCCTAACCCTTTGGGTTGGGTTGCTGCCTCACTTAGGAGCCTGCCCCATGTGGGCCTCTGACTTTGCAGGGCTGCTGCCACAGTGTCCACCTTGTACGAACCATGTACATTACTAGCCTGTCTTCCATCCTCATATAGTACCTGGCTGCTTCTGGGTAATTGAAAGATGTTGAAATGAATTTGAGAGTTGGAAAAAACTGGAGAGAAAAATGAGTGAGGACTAAATAATTTTTATTTAGTAATAAATTTTTATTACTGAAGCACATTATTCTTATTTTTTCCCTCCTCACGTAATTCTTTAGTTATTACCAAAGGTTCCTTGTGAATAGGGAGGCTATTTAATAATTTAATGTTTTATCCACTGTGTCATTACTCACAAAATAATTAAGCAAACTTTTCTTAAAAGGTGGTTTCGCATTAATATTAGTTGTACCACAACCACTTTGTATTCCAAATGAAGCCTCCTTTGGAAAATGCTGTATACCAAATGTTTTGATCTCCTAGCTGCTAAAACAAATACCACACAATGGGTTGGCTTAACAATAGGAATTTATTGGCTCATGGTTTCCAAGGCTAGAAGGCTTTCTTCCTCCTGGGGTCAGTATTTTCAGACTGGCCATCAATCTTTGGTTTCTTGGCTTTTCCATTATATGGCAAGTTTGCACATAATGGCATCTTCTTCATTCTCTGTAGTGTTTTGTTGACTTCCGGCTTTAGGCTGCTTCCTGTAGCTTCTCCTTTTTGTGTCCAGTTTCCTTTGCTTATTCAGACATCAGCCATATTGGATTAAGGCCTAACCTCATTTGGTTTGGGCATACCTAATAACTAATAACTAATGGCTAATAACATATTCAAAGGCCCTATTTACAAATGTGTTTACATTCACAGGACCAGGGGCTGGCCCTGAACATGCCTTTTGTGGTAGACAGGATTCAATCCCCAAAACCAAGTGAATGCAGCTGCTAGTATTTGTGGACTGTTAGATTTTTAACTGCTAACTGTACTTGGGAAAAGTTATACATAGTTAGAGATTAAACCATTTTCTGAGTAAAATTACCCTGAAAATGCTTCTATCATTGTAATTGGTGAAATTTTCTATTCATAAGAAACCAAGTTTTGAATGTAATGATTCTTCTTACTTGGAGATTGTGATAAATAGCAGTTGAAAGGTCAATTTTTAGCTGGTCTTTAATACTCTTTAGAAAGAAAATATTTGTTAAATGGGTTTTTGTGTTCATTTTCTTAGAATATTGATATTTCTGCTAGTCTTCATAATAATTTTTGTCTCTGGTGTTTACATTTACTTTATCCAGTGCGCGCATAGTAATTACTGTACACTCAGTAAATACTTGATGAATAAATGAATCCAAAGTTGCCTATACAGAACATCTTGAGAAGAAACTTTCAAATTCTAAGAAAAAGGAGCAATTTTGAGAATTTTAACAGAAAATTAATGTAAACATTTGTAAAGTAGAATTTACAAAGAAGTAGAATTTTTTTTTGTTAAACATGTTCTTTGGAAAGCAACATCCTCTCTTTTTATAAAGTGTAGTTAATTACACTTTTGAAAAAAGTTTGTTGCTTTATCAGAAATGCCACTATAAGGAGTGTATGAAGGGGGTGGTATACATGTTCCTCACAGCCTTGGCTAACAGAATCATTTTGTCATCCATTCACTTATTTGACTACTTTTTCTGCTACCTGCCATTCCATGTTTGTTTAGCACCTCCTACATTTTTGGCATTGTTAAAAGATGTTGGAATGTAGAAATGAATGAAAAACATTGTCTTCCTTTAAATAACATAACTTCATTTGGTGTGAAATACTCTTTTTATTCTCACTTCAGTGTTAAAAAAAAAAAAAAAAAAAAAAAAAAAAAAAAAAAAAAAAAA